>JAAXYX010002135.1:0-18818 GCA_036851915.1 Ptenothrix huangshanensis
GTCTTTAATTCTTGTATTAAAACCCTCGAAGTTTCCTGCGATTAACATTCGTTTTAAACGGGAAAAAAATCCTGGCAAACGGCCCCTTAAGTTCCATTTCTGAACCTACGTATGACTAAAAATCTCACGAATCAATGATAATCGTCACTGAAAAATTGCTTGATTTCACCCAAAGCGGGAAGTTCAAATTTGACTTTGAATTTCTACCTTGTTTCACTTTTCACTTGTTTGTTGACTTGTTGGTAAATCAGTAAAATATTATTTTGGGATTCAAGGT
Organism: Ptenothrix huangshanensis; assembly: GCA_036851915.1. Lineage (NCBI taxonomy): Eukaryota > Metazoa > Arthropoda > Collembola > Symphypleona > Dicyrtomidae > Ptenothrix > Ptenothrix huangshanensis. Next base: position 278 of record JAAXYX010002135.1, read on the forward strand.
CTAATTGTCTAATAACAGTGGATACTTTTAGAAAGCGAAACAGCCTTAAATTATTAAAATTCGCCTTTTGACAGTAACTGCTTTTAGTTTACGTTTGACTTAAAATTCGTTACGCTTCTAACAAATTAAAGGCTTTTGTTTGCAACAAAATCAAAATCGGAAATCGTAACTTGTCAACTCATAAATTATTGCTTAAAAATTACAGACTGACTGTGTAATTAAGTGAAGTCGTTATTGTCCAAAATATTGTTTAAAAACTTCAACTAGACCCGATCCGATGCCTTCAAATCGCCCTGTGAATAGAAGCAATGACAATAAAAACAGAAAACGTAAGAGGAAAAGTGAGGACGTCGATGACTCATTTCAAACAAGGCTGAACAAAATTGGAATGCTCGAACGAGAGTTGAAGGATTTGACTAACCAAGTTCTTCATGGATTGCAAATCGGTCCAGATTTCTTTTCATCCGCAGGGATGCAGAATGTCATGAGTAACGTCACTCTTGATGAATTAATGAAAAGGCGAATCAATTTGAACAACTTGAGCGGCGTTTTGAATGAAGAAGACGAAGACGATGATCAACCCTTGGCCGAAAACGAAGAATTGGAAGACTTGGGTAAAGCTTTAATTAATAATTGAAATTCTCCTAGTTGCTTATTAAAACTACGTTTTTAAGTAATTTTTTCTTGTATGATAATAGTACCATAATTTTCTGACCTGACTGTAAGTTGTTAATCTTATTTGTTTACTCATCTAAACCACACGCAACCCTCACAACTCTGCAACTTCACTTCTAGTTGCTGAAAAAAAGAACGCATCAATTAGAAAACGAAAATTCACTGCACCAAAAAAGTCTCACTTTTGCAAAATAATGAAGAATAGAAAGCAAAAATTGAGCAAGAGCTTTTCAAAAAAACCTGGCGGACCTACTACCAAAATTGTAAACCAAGAAAATGCCGGTCATATACTCAGTAATGACATTTATTTTCTATTAATCATTTAACATTCTAACGGAATAATTCGAAAAGGTGTACCTATCGTCATAATTTGTCGTTCCTTATTTAAGCTTCCAGTTTTTCAACATTCAATAATTAACCTTGTTACATTTTAGAAGGCAATGAAAATTCAAACCTAGACCAAGATAATGCTCAACATTTTAAAAAACCAAATCATTTCGGAGTAGCTACAGCACCAAGAAGAATATTTTCTATCAAACAAATGAAAGAAAACGGATCAAAACAATTGAATTTTTCCAACAGAAAAGAAAAATGGCAAAACGTATCTCCTATTTTGTCACAAAAATCTACCCGATTTAATACCGCATGGGGATTTGATCCGAATTCAAGTATTGTAGATAAAATAAACGGTAATCCAATTTATTTAAATACTTTCAAATACTTTACGTCCCTTACGAATTTACTACTGGTTTAAGTTGCAAAATTTTAACTTCTGCTCTTTAGAAATAATAACGGGGTCCGCTTTGAGAATAAAACAACCGCCAAATGAAAATGCTGATGGACATTGTAACCCTGACCGAAAACGTATAAAACTAAGTACTGATGGGATTGATCACGCGATTAATTTTCGAGAACGCGATCCCGATAATTACGATCACGAACTGCCCCCTTACGAAATTCCTACGAAAGGTAATAAGATGGAAATGGATTTTAAACAACAAAAAAATCTTATTTCCGCTCCAGTCCCAATACCAGCCGATCAGAATGGAAGTAGTGAGATCAAAACGACAATAACAGGACTGTGTCAACAGTTGGTTCGCCAACTAGGTCGTGATTTCTTCGTATCGGAGATGAAGCAAATCATCAATAACGTTATTCAGGAAAACGTCAGCGAGAAAAATGTCAATATGAATCGATGTGAGAGCAATAAGCCCAGACCCGACCAAAGCATTTTCGAAGAGAAAAAAGAAAATCATGCTCAATCCTTGACCACCATATCTGAAGATTTGGAAACCAGTGAAATAAGAATCAGGTCAATATCAACAATAAATGCGAGTGGACCAACACAGTCTAAATTTACAGTGAAAAATGAAACCCATGGATCGCAAATTGCAGTTCTGTGCTTTCCAGACAGTTCTACAGGATCAAGTGCTTCCACTACGGCTCTTCAGGATCCAAATGTGTACAATGATTTTATTGGTAAACTTATAATCTTTTAATAGTTCACATTCTATAATTATTCAAATTAGTTTAGCATCGCATTAAATTCAAATGTTTCCTTCCAACTGTAAGGTATCACTTTTTTATTTCTACCGAGTTTAGCTTTTATATAATTAATTATTAATGTTTCAACACATTTTCCTTTCCAGAAATGATAAAAAGGCAGTTTGAGAACCAAGTTACAAACAGTGTGGAAAACACAGGCACTAATATTCATCCAATACTTGACTCTGCTTATGGGGAAACACATCTACAGATTCTTCCGACTGGAGCGCCATCAGCTAAAGGGACACGAAGTGGGTGCTACAAATTTTTTATTCAAATGACAACGTAATTAAATATTTAATAATTACATACTTCAAATACCAAAAGTGCAAGGTGGTACGATTTAGTGTAAATAATGTTACAATTGTTTCACAGAACCGGAACGTAATGTTGATGACAGAGTATTGGAAAAGTGCCCACACTGTTTTAAGGAAATGCTTGTCAAAAGTATGGAGGGCCATATGAGAAACAGTTGCAAAAAACTAAAATTCAAAGCTAATCTGAGTAATTATCATTGGCAACAATGATGATGAAGCAAAATCTGAAGAAAGAATATCAAACAGTCACTGGAATTGGTATTAATTTTTGACGTAATTAAGTAACACGATTGATTTAATACGGTTATAAATTTCAAGTTATTAAGCAACGCTACGAAAATAAAGACAACGTTTTATAAATCCCTTGGGGGTAACAAAAGTTATTAGCATTGATTAGTGTGATAAAAATTTACAACTATTTTTGTGAACTCTTTGTTGTCGCACCCAAATGTGTTATAATTATTCCGTTGAAGAACTGTTTGATTTTATATGATTTTGTATTGGCAATTAGGACAAATCTGCATGGAAGAAAGAAGTGAAATTAAAAGCATGAGCTAGAGTGTAAGTGTATAGACGTAAATAGTCTCTCTACGTGGGAAGTTCTTCTTTTCTTTCTTGATTTTTACCGAAGAGCTCAGTACAGGCGAAACACCATCAAGCAGATCTGCAACAACAAAAAATGTTATTGAGCTGGCATAAAAAAATAAACATAATTACATCACAACCTTTAAGAGAAAATTACGTGTCTTACATTTCGCGTTTTCTTCCTTTTTTCCATTTAAAATTATTTCAACTTTTACACCTGAGCACATTTCAAACGCATACTGTAATGCAATCTTGGAGAAAACTGCTTTTGTGGGACTTGTTCGCTTCTCGGTTGAATCATCGTTGATTATGAGGCGTAGATATGCTAAACCTAAATTAAAAACCAAGAGATCTTGTCAACTTTAAAGCAGTAGCGTAACTAGGATTTTTTACTCTTAAAACTTACAAAAAAGTTGATAGGCACTTACATTTTGCGTCCACCATCGACTTTTTCAATCTTAACTGTTTCAAAGTTGCCGCGTCCAAGATTTCTGAACTGGAGGAAAGATGTGCGCAAGTCTCTTCACATATCCCAGTAAGTGCTGAATCCAGTGCAGTAAACGCGTTTGTATTCCAACTTGCATTTTGTAGATTCTCCAAAGTTTCGATGCTCACACCAAAGTCAAGTGCAACGAGCTTAGGCAGATCCCACAACACGTTTAAAACACGAGAGATGCGGGTCAGATTCAAAATCACGATTTTTTTAATATTCGGGAACAAAAGCGGCAACTTTTGAATGCACGAGAACTCAGGTTCCCTTTCAAATTGAAGAAAAGCTACGGTAGAAACACTATCTTGGTAATCCCCACCAAGAAAATTATCCTCGAACATTTCCTTAGACCAAGCATCGCTAGCCAATCCGGGTAGATATTGCGTAAAGATGCGCAATAGTCTTGGAAATACTTTGGACATTTTAAATATCTTGGGAGGAAATCCCTGGCAAATATTTTGAAGTACGAAAATGATTAGATTTTCCAGTCGTGGCATGATTGGGAGATCGAACTGCGGGAGGAAAAACAAAGGAGGGATTTGAATCACTTCGAGGCTATGAGCGTTAGCTTGAAGCAGCGTGGTCATCGTTGTTGTTGCTTCAAGCCAAATATTTGCACGCTCTAAGAGCGTTCCGCATACGAATAAGTAGAGCTTTTTTATCTTAAGCTGAGCATTAGCAAAGTGGTCAATCAGGTCCAAGTTATCGGATCGAAGTAAAGTCATTGCGGTAGTCAGAAGATGCATTTTATCTGTGCGTCTTAGAACTTCAAGAAGCTTTTCGTGATAATAGTGGAACAGTTCCACTTCTTCGAGATTCACTCCCGCTTGGGTAAAGAACTCGAAAACATTTTCGGGTAATACGGATTCAACACGAAGACATTTTAGTTTGGGCAAAAAATTCAAATTACTCCCGCTCCATGAAAAAATTGTTCCCTCATCGCCTTCACTGACTTCAGTCTTCCATATTGAAGGAGTTCTTGATTTGAGCGTGAGTTTCTCGAGATTTGGAAGCTGGACAAAAAGCATGTTTTTGAAACTTTGTTGAAATGCTCGTCCAGTAGCCCCGGGAAGATTCCTTTTATCCAGCGAAATGTTCAAGGTGTGTATCAAATGTCCGAATGTCTCCAACAGATGTTGCGCATCTGGACTAGGCAAATTGCAGTTGGAAAGTGCAAAGCTGCACGAAGGAAAGAGTGGGCTTTCGTTGATTGTTGTTTCCAGTGAAAGGAGCTTCTGCGCGTGTTTGTCCTTTACGTTTGGACTGTGTTGGAATGCGTGAGTGACTGTGAGGAGTTGTTTGGCCAAGAGGATTCTCGTTGCTCTGTAGTTCCATTGCTTATTCACTCTCCGCGCCACTTTCAAATCTCCAGGTCCGAGGTTCTCAAGAATCGTTTCCAGAAGCTGTTTTAGTAATTATTTTTACAAAAATAAGACAAAATTGACTCTCATCAATGTCATTAAGTTACTTGCAGTTCATTATTCCTGCTTGCACGGTTCATAAATTAGTGATAACTGCGCGTGCATTTTTATTCCAATAAAATAATTATTACTATGTAAAGCTCTTAAACTCAGTACCGCCTGCAGGATTTTTTGTGTGTTGGTATTGGTCTGCATAAAACTAGATCTTATCCAGCATAAAAGTTAAAAAAAAAACTGCATCTTGTCCAATACCGATTTGTTTTAAAAAATGCACCTTTTTGGTGTAAAATCTAAAAAAAAGGCGTCGTTTTTGTGTAATTATATTTAAAAAAAACTGCTTCCTTATTTTCCTTGCAAATTAATAAAAACGGCGATTTTTCTTGTAAGTTTAACAATAATGCATCGTTTTCGTTCTAATTCTTTTCTAATTTCTTTTCGAAATAAAACCTTTCTTTCCTTCCTGCATTTTTGCTTTTTATCAAAACCGAATAAATGACAAGAAAAATAAAAATCTTACCAGTTCTTTTGCAAACACTGTTTCCATTACTTTTTAGTTGGTTTGTTTTAGCTTCCGCGTTGCACGAGAAAAACAATGACTAACCGAAATGCGATGCCTGTGTGTTGTTTGCTTGTCAAATGAAATAATTATTTCCGGATGAAAACCCTCGGTGTATAATCTCATACTGATCGTGAGTGACAAAACGCATGTCAGTCCAAAAGTTGTAAAGACAAGTCCAAATTTGTTATTCATGGAAAGGCTGGGCATGGTCGAACAATTAGAAATACAGTAAGGTAATATTTCCTTTTAATCTGTTATATAAAATAGATGACAATCGTTGACCATGGGTGTTTCAAAATGTTCTTGGAAGTTACCAATTGTTGTTTGTGTTTCCCATGAATGTCTTCTAATACGGAGGACTAATTTACTTGATAAACGGATGGAAGGACAACTTATTTTGTTCGTCCAGTCCAGTCTAAACATTTGTTTGAAATTTGTTTCCTTGAACCTTTAACTCCAACCACTTTCATATTAAGTGATGATTAAGTAACAGATGCAAAGGCGCTTCAACGCCATCTCGTGACTCTCTTCCCGCCAAACACAAGCCAACTTGGTTTTCAATTTTTTTAAAATTGTATTATTTACATATTTACATTTACTTTCCATTCATTCGAGTAAATCAATAGTAACAAAAAGTCAGGCACAAAATAGGAGAAACAAATAAAAATCGGGCTTTCAAACCCATTGTTTTATATGGAATTCGGGTCGGAGCGGGTTATTGTCACTGCCCAGGTGGGGTTGGATTTTTTTAGAACGGAACTCAAACCACATATGGGACAAGATTTTTTGGAAATCGTTGGGGGCGCAGCACTCTAGAAGTATTTTTGTATCTGATTCCAGTGTTGCCAGATTTAACTGTACGCGAATTTGAACCGTCCTCGTTCGTCACGTGCGTCAATCTACTGATTAAGCGACAATTTGATATTCTGTATTCAATGCAGAAGTAGCTGGAGCTGGACTGTTTGTCTTGTATAAAAGTGGAGGCTTTCCGCTTCACAAAACTCACGGAAATCCTCTTGAAAAACAATTTATAGCATATTATGTTTTTATGAATTATATTCTTGAAGGTGTATAAAAGTTTATAATTCAAAATAATAATTAATTATTGCTGAATTTTTGTATAGTTATTGAAATTATTAAGTTTTATTAGATAAGGTGTGTTCGAAGTTACTAAGCACCATTTCATTATAACTTCTCATTTAATAAACAAGCACATTTCAAAGCGTGTATGCTGGCGTGAATTTAGTTACCAGAATAGAATATAGGATTTGAATTTCTCTCTAATCCAGCCTTCCACCAAAGTCCAGTAACATTTTGTCTATTTTCATGCTTGAAGTTATACTAACAGTCTCACTAACATTGTGTGTAATTAATTTGTTAGTAATGTATCGCAGTTTGCTATTGCATTACATTGGACGTTAAAAACTTCATTTATTTAATTTGTTTGTACCAAGTGCTGGCAGTTTTTATTTGGCTGCAAGGTAGGAAGAAGCTCATAAGTACAATTAAAAGCGTAATTACGTTATAAATATTATTATCACTGTTGTTACATTTTTTGATCTTTCAGATTAGTAATAATTATGCCTTCGAAACGGCATATGGGCGAAGATGCTGATGAAGAAAACTGTGACAAGGCCATTGACTCAAATCGTCCTGATGACAAAAAACGTATAAAGCTAAGTGGTGAAGAGAAAAAAGTAACAAATTCATCAAAAAAAAGTTCCAAAAAATGTCGTAGACATTGTCGATGTCGTAATCGATCTCAGAAGGCTAATCATAGTAAGCGTCATCTTCACAAATTGCACAACAAAGAGAATCAGATGGAAATGGAGTTTGAGCAGCAAGACGATCGTCTTCATTTACTAAAAACATTTGCGGTTTATCCGAAAAAAACTGGAATGTTGAAAAAGAAACGGAGTCGTATGGGTCCAAAGTACACTGGTCAACTCGGTCAAGGGAAGTTTGTACCAGCAGTGACGCAACAGATTCTGAAAAACGTCAATTCTAATAACTGGGAGGATGAAAATAATAAGAGAACATTCGACAGCCGTATCCTTCAACTCGACGATAGTATTTTTGAAGATGAAGAAGATGATGATGAATCTTACTTCACTGATTCTGAAGAATTAGAAACAAATGATTTTGGCAATGAAAACTTAGCTGACACAGGAATCGGTTCGAAAGTATCCAATATCAGGTCGGTAACTGTTCCAGAAGAAGTCGCTTTAAATGCAGCAAAAGTTGGTGCTTTAGCTTTAAAATCGGCATTGAAATCACCAAGATTGTGTTTAAGTACTAGTGACAGATTTTCAGGTCAGAGGTTCAATACTAGTGCTGATCCGTCCTTCATTTCTTCTTCACACGCAGCAGGTATAATTAGCAAAATCATCGAATTAAATGAATTATTTTACTGTAGTTACATTTACGATTAGAAATATCGGTAGGTACAAGTAAGAGCGGTAACATACTTTGCAAGGTTAAATATTTATACATTATTCCTTATGAAAATCAGACACACGAGTTCAAAAGGAAGAAAAAACAGAAAAAGAGCAAGATGATGCAAACAATGTCGAAGAAACCGAATCTTTTGAAACTGCTGTTTCGGATATTAGAACAAGGTCACAAACTAGGAGAAATTCAGTTGGATCAGACGAGGATAATTTTATAACACTAACAGAAAATCACGACACGAATATCAATGATTCGATGCGTTCTTCAGAAAACTACGCAGGATCTCTACCCTCTGTGACAGTTGTTCAGGATCAAAACAGTGTCGCTGATATCCTCGGTAATAAATAATTATGTCAACTTTAACCAGCTAAAATATTTATTTGTCATTTCTTGACATTCCAAATTGAAGTTGATAGTTTGTGAACAATCACTACCTATGTCGTTGTTAAATGTTTAAAAGTTCTACCACTATTTAATTAAAAGTGATCAATACTTTAACTAATTAATTTAAAACCGGATAGTGATCCGTATGTTTTTACATTTTAATGATTCAATCATTATTTCTTTGCAGAGATTTTAAAGCGACTGCATGAGAGCCATGGCATTGACATTTCGGGACTGAATGATGCGAGCATTCAAACATTAATTGTTGTAATTCCTGGGGATGCGTTTCAAACAACTTTGCCGCCAGGAGTTTTACCTGTAGGCGAGATAGAAAGTGAGTTCTAGAAGTGTTGTAATTATTAATTCTAATAACTTAGTGTTGGTTGCTTAAAATACGGGTAACACTGTACTTATTGGAATTAAGCGTAAAACATTTTCAATCTATTTCGCAGATTCCAAAAAGACAGCGAAGACGGAAAAGGTCAAATGTCCACACTGTGGGAGAGAGCTTTCTAAAAGAAACTTGTATCGGCATGTAAAGAACGTACATTTTAAGGTCAATAAATGGAACTATTAGTTGAAATTCCAATACTAACGCTATTCCTTTATGTCCGCGAATTGAACTATGTAATCACTGCGAACGCAAAATGGACGGTGATGGAATTTAAGGCTAAGTATTCATAATTGATTGATATAATAATGATGCATTTCGTAACAAGTTGGTAAGTAACGGAAGATTTGATATGTAGATACTTTTTGTTGGTAATGAAACCCGAATTTCCACTGCTTTTTTCGAACTTTTATCTTTTAAACGATGCGATTTTGACATTATTTTACTACGCATTTGTCGCATTTTGTGTAAACTTCGTTAAAGTTTAAGTTAATCATTATAATTATAATACGTTTTCGATACTTTAAAATTTATTACGGATTAAAAATGCTAATAAAATATGTTCTCGGATAATTGAAATGTGTGAACTCGCTACATGTTAGCACAAATTAAACATGAAATCATGATTTGCATCATTTATGGGAGAATATCCAATATCTTGTAATTATGTCTTCAGAAATAATGCACATACCTACGAATTTATTATTATTATTTTAACAATTAGCAAACCTGTTGCTTTTAACTTTATTAAAAAATAATTCTTTTTTAACTTTTCTAACAAAATAAAAATACACATAATACAATAAATAGCAAACACGTAAGATATATCATCCTATTACATAAAATATTTCGCTCTGCATGAATCTGGTAGATAAAAAGTGAACAAGCTACGATTCTATTATAAGTAATAATAATAAATTAAGGCTTGCAAAATACTATCAAAAATTTCGCAACAGCACAACGTTAAGCATATAACCTACACCCCGTTATCGAACAAAGGTAGAACATTAAAATAACCACTATGATCGAAGACTCCAATCCTGATTGAGAATTCGCGGATTGAGGAAATGAAATCGGAGCAGGTGTTGTGATATTTTTCGAAACTTTTTCTGAATTCGTTAAATTCTTCAAACTCAGTCCACGCCCAGAGTGAATAACGTTGTCTTTGCTTTTGCTTGCAACTCCCCCACTCCCAATCTGATTGATGTGGGATGTGGAGTTATCACTGAATGAAAGGTCAAGTTGACACAAATTGTCTTCAGTCTTCGCATAGCCTTTGATGCAGTGACAGAGTCCGAAATGCTGCTTTAGCTTTGGTCGACATTGAGCAAATTTGCCACACTTGAGTTGCGGTAGTCCATCTTCAGGTTCGATGGGGTCACATTTTCCTCCTACGTAGCTCACACACATATTTTGTTCCGAGTCAAAATAGTGAATTTCGTGACATTTGCACACGTTGTCCAGACACGCTATGAATGATTTCGGTGACTCTCCACAGTCGTTGAATTTTTCGCACTTTTCTCCAAAATGTTTTCCATTGTAGTGTAGTGGCTTGAAAGCATCAATGATCAAGATGTGGAAGGTTGAGATTGTCATACAAACTGCGGAAGCTGTAATAACCCAATTTTCGAACCTTGGTAAGGCCATGATCTGGAAACAGAGAAAAGATATAATTAGGTAACCAGCTTTGTCTGAAAACAAATGGTACAATATATAGCTACATCATATAATTACTTCAACTAGAAATGCTTATGTTAGCATTAACTGATTCAATTAGTTATCTTGTATTTTTCAAATAATAAAAAGATTAACAAAACCGTTGTTTCGTTAGTCAGTAGCTTAACTAGGCGTAGGCTACAGTCAACTGTCACCAGTCTAGGCTAGGCTAGGCCTACAAAGAATTTTTAAAAATACACGCCGTTTTTTTAAAACATCAAACGGCGCCATTTTTCTTAAAATTTACACGAAAACGAGGCAGTTTGTTTGTTTTTACATGAAAAAACCGCAATTTTTTTTATTATTTATAAGAAAGAGATGCAGTTTTTTTAAGAATTGCACAAAAAAGACAGTTTGTGTTTTTTTACGCAAAAAGGAGCAATTTTGTACAATTAAAAGAAATGAAATAATTGATACTGATTAAAAGCAAGCAATAGACTAACTATTGACAGCTCTAATCGAAGCAAAAATTACTAAAAACGGGCAAAATAACCAGTACCGAAATTATTAAACCTGAATTAAAGAAACAATAACAAGTTATCGAGAAACAATTTAATACTAATTACCTTCCTTCGTAGACTACGACTCTCTGATCGTTGCTGGCGAAGACTGGATGCTGACTGCCAAACTCTTGATCTGTTTGTTAATACTGACTGAAATGACTGCGATTTATAATTCAGAGCAGGACGAGAGTCTAGTCTAGAGTGAACTGGATATCAAAAATATGAAACGACATTCACAGTTATACATAGCACGAAGACAGAGTCCTGACTGACTAGAAAAACGTGTACACGATGACTGATGTGATGAGAATTAAAAACTGACTGTATTTAGTAATTACTGTCAACCTGTCAACTGTGCAGGAAATGGGAAATCCGGCAACCATCAACCAGCTACTATAGAATAGCCCCTGCTCTTCGAATTCTAGAAAATTGAAAAATAAGTCTTGTCTAGGTAATTATTTATTTCTACACAAGGCCAAAGGTTTTAAGTTTTTACTTCTAAAACTAATTACTAATTAGTCACGTAGTTGGTTCATCAGACAGGTAGCGCAGAATAGCACACGATATAATTACATACATACAAAGGTTAATCACCTACCTGCAAATGAAGAAGAACTTATTCACTCCAGGTAATTACCTGAAGGCCACAAGAAGTCTAATTCAACGCTTTAGACAAACTACTACAACCAAACGAGTTCTTGTTGATTGTATACGCAATGATTTCTAATAATGGATTTTTGTCAAGCCTTACTAGTTAGATTTCCAGCACACCATAAAAAAGTTCACAGTAGTTGAAGTTGAAACCACAAGCAGTAGCGCCAGCAGGATTTTTTGCCGGAAAAAAATTGACCTTATCTAGTGTAAAATAAACAAACTACGCTTTTCCGTGTAATTTAAAAAAGCTACGTCGTTTTCGCGGAAAAAACAATATGTGTCGTTCTCGTGTTTTATTTTAAAAATGCGTCGTTTTTGTGTAATTTTAAAAAAAACTGTGACTGTAATAACTTTTTAAAAAATGTCTCTTTTTCGTGCAATCCTTAAGGATGGTTGTGCATTTTTATAAATTATTTGTAGGCCTAGGCCTTGGTACGCTACTGAGCACATGTTTTAACACATTTTTATAAGACCAAAGTTATAAAACCATAATGACAGCCATAAATACGTAAAAAGAACAATGACTTTTGTAAAACGCAAACAACCGCCTGTCTACAGAACTATACATATTGAGTTTCGATTAATAAAAACTAGTTTAAGGATAAAAATATTTACGATAAAGGAAAAATAAAGGCAATAAAATAAAGCCGGGTTGAAGTTGTTATGTTGAAGAATGAAAATCGGCTTTAAGCAATTTTCGTTGAAATGAAAACAAACTCTATATGACAATATAGCCTTAAAATGAAAACGAGCTCTAATTATGTATATGCGGTGTGTAATGTGTACCTATGGCTGATATTTACTCTTCAACGACAAGACAATACAAGCATACCTGCAATAACAATAGCAAATCAATACGTAGCTAGAAAGGAATAGCCGTTTCAAAATAAATTCCACTGGTCGAGGTTCCAAGAGAAACTACCTGTATAATGTTTAACGAAATAAGCGTGAAAATAATTACGATATGTTTAATTATGTTATTGTGGAAGTGTATTTATAGATTCGGTAAACAATTTGTAGAAATAATTATTTATATAATTATAGCATCTCCTAAGATGCATTTACATACAAACCAGAACCAAATATTAATAAATATTTGTAGCAATATCAAAACTGAACAACTAATTAAACAGACTATACTACCATCTGCTAGTAGGTACATGCGTAATTATGAGGAATGTTCTCCGAATACTTTTAACAATTTGGAACGCCTCAAAAATAATTTTAACAATTAAGAACGTCTCAGAATAGTAATTATGTAACATTTTTGATGTGTCAATGCATGTAACTACATATGTATATAGCGTAAATGGAAAATGCTAACGAGTTCTTCAGGAAATCAAGGAAACGAGCAAAAAACTCATTTTGAACATAGTCTTAACCAAGTCAACTTTTTTTAAATACTCTCTTTTCGTCAAAAATGTTGTGATGATATTGACATTGAGGACTAGCGACCAAAAGCCTTACCTCGTCAGTCTGAATAAAAGTTATTCCGTCAAATTAAATGACAAATTTGTCTAACAAAATAAATTGATTTTAGCTTTGTAGTGTTTTTGGTGGTTTTGAAAAATGAATAACTGAATGATTACCTATTTATTTATTTAAATCTTAACATTTTTACACCAAGGATTCGTTCCTACACTGAAACAAACACAAGTCAAATCGCAGATCCACAACATCAACCTCATGTTCTCTGCTCTTCCCACTCTTTCCATACTGAGCCTGGAGATTTTTAAATGCAGATTTATTTCGGATTCCTAAATACTTTTCAATGTCATCAAAATTGACTACTAATTGCTTCTTCTTTTGTATCAAAGGTTGACTGTCATTTTCGTCCAGTAGTTCCCTTTCAATATCAACAACTTCCACGAGCCGCTTGGCAAGAAATTGCTGTAAATAGTAATACCAATTATAATACAACTATAATTGATGAGCGTAACAAATTAAGCTGACGCTTTTAAAAAATGTTATACCGAAAAATAATAAATGAATATAGGAATTATGATAAAATTTTCAGTAACTATTCTTAATATATTTGCATACGACGTAATTACCCCGTGATATACGGGCAGAAGTCGAATCAACGCTGAATACTTTCTTGACCTGGTTCCACTCCTCAAAACGGAAATGGTCCAGCTGCAGCAGTTTTTCTGTGGGTTGTGTTTAAAACGCATGAAGAAAATCCCTTCTTCCGTCGCTACATAGGTCTTGATTTCATTTCCTAGTTTGTCCCCGTCCTCGATGTTTATGCCTGCCTTTGGGATTTCAAAGGCGAACATGAATTGTATGGGATTGCACAAGCAAAATGTGACTGGGCATTTCTCACTCCTGCATTTAAGATTCCCGTGGATTCCATGCTTCACACCGAGCAACAGGTGGGCACTCTTTATGTGATTTAAGACTTCCTCACGTCTTAGCTTCTTGTCACAAGAAAAACCCAAGTATGAACAGAAGGGAAATTTCCTGCAAGTAATTATTCAAAACAATGATTTTTAACATAATTAGAATGATTAATTATACACGGGATTTTATTTTTGGCAAAATTCCAAATTTTGTATGCCCTCGGAATAAAATTAAAACCCCTCTCACTGTAATTTCCCAAAGCGCCAGGCATTTTCCAAACTTTACATAAAATTTCCAAAAATTACCCGATTACAGAAAATATTCCCGAATTCCTTTAAAGTAAATCTCTAAAATAATGACTTTTCCAATTTTATTTTGGCTAGAGCAATCGGAGAATTTACTTTGAGCCAACGTTACGTGTAATTAGATAAATATAAAAATAAAAACAAACCTGTGATCGCACACTCTGCTGTGATTCTGACAATCGACTATAGTTCCTTTGAAGAGACACCCATCCTCTCGATACTTACAATAAACTTTTAGTCCAACCACAATCTTCTCCAAGAATAAACATCTTATTTTCTGATTCTCCACATATTCTCCTCTGCAAACTGGGCAACTCTCAATTTTCTTCTCACAATCTTGGCACACCACATGCCCGTTAAAACACTGGTAAATCGGAGGTTTCATGTGAGTAAGACACACGGGACACTCACAGTCAATTTCCAACATGTCTTCACCATTGCTATTTCTCTCGCTGGATACATACACACCAATCCTAGTTTCATCTAGTTAAAAAATAATAAAAAAACACAAACAACAAAATCTGTCAAATATTACGTAAATCGAGACTGTTGGACTGTAGCTGTAGAACGTAGAATGTAGAATTAATAGGACCAATCAATTTGTTAATTTCAAACTTACCGCCGCAATCAGCGCTTAAATTCGAATTTGCAGTCATGCTGTCTCGTTGTTGTCGTAAAGAAAAAGAACAACAATAACAAATCTAATTAATTAATTTGAAATGACTATTATTATGATTCCAGTTGTTCGACTGTACTGTATTGAGGACGGAGTTTGAATGTTGAACTAAACTTGAATTCGTCATCATCATTTTCAATTTCTTATGTTATGATTAACAGCTTAAATAATTACATGTTACAAATACTATGCAGTGTAAATACTGGAAGATAAAAGCGTGGGTCAGTTGATCCAAAATATGTTCATGCAGCAGATATGGACTGGACATTTTATCAGAGTGGATCATCATCTGGGCATTAGCAATAGTGTAAATACATACATGCCAGACTGTAAACAATGACAAACGTGTAAACACAACTGTGGTTTAACGAAAAAAGAAAAAGAGAAGAAAGGCACGTTCAGCTCAGAGTTGTCAGCAAGAATTTTATTTGTTATTTATTCTTTTTATTTGTTTTACTTTAGTATGTACAATCACACAGGTTTCCTTTAAAAACTGTAGAAATCACTAAAACCTAAAGATAAAAGTGCAGAAGATTTTTAAATAAATTACATTAGATTCAATTCAAAGACTTGAAAAATTGGCATCCTGTATATTGTCATTTAATTATACTTTTTATGTATTTTATGCGAATGTCTATGTCTTCACACGTTTCTTTACATTCATCTAAAACTTTATTTTTTTCTCAGACTTGATCTTTGAAATAACTTATAAGCAAAGTTGCTTGCATTAAAGATCAATTTGTTGAGCAATCTCTTTAATTAATTCTAATCAAAGTGGTGGTGATGATTATGACTGATGCTGTTTTGCATTACCTGTTTTCAGCTAGGAAAGGGTGAAGCTGTTTAGAAACATGTTATCTGTAAAGTGCAAGTTCATGGAGCTTGTCCATGAACACATCGCAAGTGGTAATGTAACAGTGAGTGAAAACCAAGGACATCACACTAATCTTATAAGAATGTAGTTACTAGTAGACTAGTAGCGTAAACACGCAGGGCTATAGGCCTGCAAAGAATTTTTTAAAATACATTACATTCTCTAAGATTTGCACGAATAAGGCGCAATTTTTTGGATAATTATACGAAAGACACTGAGTTTTTTTTAAATTCATACTAAAAAACGAAGTTTTTTTTAAAAATGAGCACAGAAGAGACGCAACTTTTTTTAAACTTTTTTAAACGCGGTTCTTTTAAAGTTTGCACGAAAGAAAGACCCAGTTTTTTAATGGAATTCAAAGATATTTTTAAAACTCGAAAACGACGCAGATATTGTTGGACCGAAAAGGCGATATTATTTTTATAACTTACGCTGGATGAGACGCAGTTTTTTTTTAATTTTCACTGATTGAGAAAAGTTTTTTGTATGCTAAAACAAAAACATCCTGCGGGCGCTACTGGTAATTGTCAGTAAGAATACTGTCACATAAACTTACTAATAACCTGCCCAAGCCAGAAAGAAACACTGTAAAAACTTTATCATCTCAAACGCGGGAAAGAGATTCGTTCTAATGTAGTCTGGAAGCGATACAGCGATGCCTTCATGTTTTTGTCTACAAAGGAATTAATTACGGTTTTTGATTTGTAGACGCATTCAGTTTTCGAAGTGTACTCAAATTACTGCACGTTTACACACATATTTGCATATACAGCTTTTTCAGAATCTCGTGCAGCAATTTCATTGAACGCACAAGGTGTCAATTTTTTATGACAATTTTGTGCGGGGTGACGCTTATAGAGTAAAATAACTTATTTATTTCATTTCCACCCTCTTATCGTTAGTGAAGTTGATGCGTTAAGTTCACTTCACGACTTATTATTTATTTTATCACATTCCCACTCAGGCTTGATTTTCTTGGTCCGCGTGTGATAATTTTTGAACATTAAGTTTAAAAACGTACGGTAAATAACGATAACAGTGACTATAAAACGCGAGGTAAAATGGTTGCACGATTGTCAAACATTTTTAGGACAGTGAACAGCAACTGTAACTGTAACTATACAAAAATAGTTCTAGTAAGTGCGTTAATAATACTAGAACTAAAAGTTAACGATTGCAACAAAACTTCGTTACCTGTTCCATATGAAAATTATACTTATTTTGGAAAGACGGATAGTAAAAATTGCAGTCACAATCCGGATCAATGGAAGCCTGAGGAGTTAAAAAACACCACAACAGAATCGAGGAAGGATAGGATATTTTTGGTGGACAGCAAAATTTTTGACAGATACTTAAAAAATTTTGACTGGGTTAGTCAAATCAAAGTCAATTTACATTTTGTTTTAAAATTATATGTTTTAGCGGTTCGTTTTATTTTTTTAGTTTAATTGTACACCATATTAAAAATAAATTTGTACATTAGAATAAAAAACTTACTTCGATTTCAAAATATGTAACTATTTAATACTGTGTTGTTTTTGAATCTGATTCAGTCCATCATTTCAGGTTTCCGACATGAAGACGATTTTGAAAACTGGGTTGTTCCGAAAGCAATCAAGGATAATATTCAACCTGCCTACATGTCTGGCTTTGACTTACAAAACCGCCCAAGTAAATATTTAATCAATTATATCCAGTAGCGTTTTTTCACAAATTTTAAAAAATGCATCTGTTTTTATATTAACTTCAAAAAACTGCATCTGTTTTGTGTAAATTTTATAAAATTGCATCGGGTTTTCCGCAGTTGTACGAAATGCATCTGTTTTTCCAGTTTTAAAAAATACATGTTTTTGTGTAAATTTTAAAAAAACTGCATCTGTTTTTGTGTAAATTTTAAAAAACTGCATCTGTTTTTGTGTAAATTTTAAAAAACTGCATCGTTTTTGTGCAAATTTTAAAAACCTGCATCTGTTTTTTTACAAAATTTATAAAATTGTGTCTGTTTTTGTGTAATTTTTAAATACCTGCATCTGTTTTTTTACGAATTTTAGAAAAATGCATGTGTTTTTGTGTAAAAAGAAAACTGCATTTTGTCTAGTGTTTCAAAAATCCTTTGTAGGCGTCGGCTTAATGGGCATCATGCTAGGCCGACGCCACTAATTGCTTCAAGATAATTTGTACGTACTATTTGTATTTTTTTAAATTTCACACAACCTTACCTCTCTGTTTCAAAAATATCATTACTGACTTTGGAAGTGTGTTTACGTTTACAGTTTGGGTAATGCAGTATAGTAAGTGGAATTTCAAAAAAATCGCCAACGGGGATCCGAAACTGCTCATACTATTTCACAAATTTTTGCGCTACTCAACTTATGTTAATCTAAAATCCTTGGCACTCCGAAGCACTCATGAAAATCGTGTTACGCAACTCATACTTATAGTAGATTTTGAGGGAGTAACGCCAGAATTTTTGCTGAACCCCGAAGGTATTATAGTTACAAACAAATAGTTTTAGGAATAAATTTAAACGTACCACTAAATAATATGAAACTACCTACTAATGACCGGTGTCACTAAAAAAATATTTTTTGTCACAAGCGATTCCAAAAATACCTACAAAAAAAAATAAATTTCTCTACTATTTATAGTTAC
>JAAXYX010002136.1:0-18804 GCA_036851915.1 Ptenothrix huangshanensis
AGTAAAATAAAAGGTTTGAAAAAAGACTAAAACACCGCTTCGAAAAAACGTACAAAAAAAATAAACGCGTGTAAAAAATTAAACAAATTAATCAAAAAATTAGCTTCAAAAAACGTTAAAAAGAAAAAATATACACTTTTTGACAAAATGTAAAATGAAAAAAGTCGTTTCGAAAAAGCTTAAAAAATACAAAAATAGATGGTCTGAAAAATCGTAAACAAAAAATAGAAGTTTTTAAAAATTTTAAAATAAAAAAAATAAATGTTTTAAAAACCGTGTCTCGCAGTCTAACATGCGTTTTTGATGCACTTAATGCATTCTAACTGCGTTTATAATTATACGAAAGGTGAGTAGGGTTTTAGATGCATTTTTCTCCTTTTGAGATTATTTAGTTGTTACAGTGTATTCGTCGATATTGAAGATATCTTGTATTACTTTTTTGAACAATAGTAGGGAGAATACAACACAGGTGTATATAATTATCCGTGTTGTCTTGTACACATTCTTCTTAAGGCTTGAATATGCCTGAGAGCAATAGAGTGCAGCAATGCAAATGGGAGTATCTAGAAATGCTATTACAGAGTATCTATCCCATTTTGCTTCTGCACACTCATAATGATGGGCGAGTCGAATGTAAGTGTAAATGATATAAAGTAGAATAGAATATAAATTGTGTATTTACTCCAAAAGCGTTCCTTCTTTGGCCAGATACGCCCAATTAGTTGGTCCAGGATTGCTAATCTTGTACTCCAGGAATTTATCCAGTTCTTTTCTCAATGACTGTCCAAGTCAGGATGGGAACATATTCATATAATTTTTATTCTTATCATACACACGAGAAAATTAAAGTACCGATTACACTTAAAATGAAAATTCAAAACGGCAGAAGACACATCAATTTATTCTGTCTTGTCTCTCAATTAATAGTGGCTACTGAATTCATCACTAGGACCATACCAGTATGACTTACGACGAGATAAATGTCAATGCAAGCCGGGAGGGAACATTATTTGTAATTACTGATGTACAGAAAGGGCATAGAAGGCGGTGAACTCCAGAGCTACAGTTGTAGCTGGAATTAGCTACATATCATGCAACTGAAAGTGAGTTGCCTTTTATTTTAGTAACTAAACACTTAAAGTATCCTGTTGTGACCAATAAATATAGCTTTGGTTTGACATTCTAAACTTTGACTCACACTACTCCCACGCCACTTGATAAAGTCAAAGTGTGAGAGGAAAACGAAAACCAATAGTAGAAGTCAAAGCCAAGCGTCAAAAGTGGGTTTTCGGGTTTGCAGAGCTATGTATAATTATATATAAAAAAAAGAAACGCAGTCGAAACTTACTAAACTAATCACTAATCTATATGCATTATACTCCATTTTTCCCCAATGTTTCTCTCTCGCTCCCTTCACCATGCATTGCAGACCGTATCCCTATCCTGTCCTGTCCTGCATGCTGCACGTGGACGGTATTCATTCTTCTCGCCCTCACGGAAGTTATTCACTTTCCGATTCGGATCAACATCAAAATCAAAGTGCCCGACAGGACAGGGCCGAAGCCCAAGTCGAAGTTGAAAAGTTTGACTGGCGTGTGACGTGGGAGAGTTATCAAATTATAATAAGGCAAGTGGCAAGCGTCCACAAAAAAGGTAATTATTATACGAGGTGAGACTTTTGGACAGAGACAGAATACTTAATTCAGTTCACCATACTGGTCCTAGTAATTATTGTACTCCCGCTCTCTACATAATTATGCAACTCAAAAAGACAAAGACAAATATACTCACATCAATGATGGTAAACACCTGAGCTTCCATGCAGCCGAACCTGATGCGTCCCCGATCAATGACGATTGTACCCCCATAACCCTTCTCCTTTGCCCACTCCAGACATCCTCCGAAAAAGACAAGGGGGAACGGACTCACCATCGTCGTATCATGGAGGAAGATCATACTCGACTTCATTTTGCAATGGTACACTAGAAAAGGACACTCAAAACTCAGTTCCTTAGAATTGACACTTTTGGGATGAATGTGAACCAGCCCGTCTTCATCCGTGTAGACAACCGGATAAGGATTCTTCTTTCCCTTCATCCTTACCGTGGCGACATTGGGGTAGAGCCCTGCTGCTGCCACTCCCGTTATCACACCAGTATGCATTGAATTCCGATTTGACCCCTCATCCTTGTAGTTCAAGGTGGGGAGGAACTTCATACGGTACAAGTACGTGGCAAATTGTGACTTGAGATTGATTAACATATTCAGATTACTTTGGGAGAGATAATTCTTATAGCAGTAGTCTCTCTCTAGATTTCTTTGCTTAGCCTTTTCATAGCCTTCGATGGCTCGCACAGTGACCATGTGATCGGATTTGGAGCCTTCGCTCAAAGCAATTCTCACTGCATCCACCCTCCTCTCTTGACCCATAGGCACGTAGAATGCATCTTTGAAGGTCAGACTGGCTGCTATAGAGAAGATGGGATCGATGCAGGAGAAGATGGCTCCAAACAGGATCATCTTCCCCGTTTGAGGGTCCATGGGCAAATGGGCCAAGTGAAATCCCAACGGGGTTAAATTCTCCTCGGTGTCCAAAGCATTTAGGGAAATGAGTCGCTCAATCCCCAACTGAATTGCCTCCTCCTTAGGAACATCCATAAGCTTCTTGAGGAATGCGGTAGCATTTCCTAATTTCAACATTTTGATTTGCAGAATGACTTCCTCAAGTCGCTTCCTCAGAATTTCTGGTTTTTTAAAATCTTCTAGTTCAGCTTCCCTGGCCTTGGTGTACATATGATAGCAAACTCCTTCTCGAACCCTCCCGGCCCTGCCCTTCCTCTGCTTCCCATTGGCCAAACTGACCCATTCGAGATCCAGAGTCTCCATATTCTTCTTGTGGTCAAAATTGTTAATTTTGATCTTGCCGCAGTCAATAACGTGAACCACGTCATCAATGGTAATCGACGTTTCTGCGATGTTCGTCGAGATAATGATCTTCCTCTTCCCCGGCGGGGGTTTGTTAAAGATTTCCCTTTGATTCACTGTAGGGACGAGGGAGTGGAGAGGGATCAGGATGAATTTGCTGTAGGGGAATTTACCGCAACTTTGCAACTGCTTGTGAAGACTTGAGATAGTGTCCCATCCTGGCATGAAAACAAGGATGGCCCCATTGTCCTTGTCCTTGCTGTCATCTTGACAAATGTGTTCGATGAGAGCTTGGATCATGTCTAGATTCAAGTCTTCCGATTCCGGCTTGACGAGTTGTCTCGTTGTTTCTCTAGGATAAAGTTTCCCACTCTCTAATTTCCGAATGTATGGATGGATGAATTTTTCAAAATCCTGTAAGTGCTTGCTTATACGGGCATTGGGTTTCGTTCCTTTGTGGTTGAACTGAACACGATGTTTGCCTGGTTGAACGGTGAATTTGGTTTGCGTGATGACGTCTTCGAGGTAGTATTCTGTAACGGGGTAAACTAGACCGGGAATTGTGAACACTGCGCACTTGTTGAAATATTCGCTGAATTTGGCTGCGTTTACAGTGGCCGACATCAAGATCACTTTCAGGTCTGAGCGGCGGGTAACCAAGTCTTTAAGGATTGCGAGGAGGAAGTCTGTTAAAATGTCGCGTTCGTGCACCTACAAAATTCAAATGCCGGATTCTGGGTCAATGTAGCATTTGCAGCGAAAGTGTGACAGCAAAAACCATTCATAATCACAATCCTTGCAGTTGTTTAGAACGCTTTTCTTAAAGCTAAGATATTCATTTTTGAAGTGCATGGCGTTAAAGATAAAAGCATATTTGCCGTTGAAGGTGCAAAAATGTAACATTCTCTGAGAAATCCCATAACGTTACGAAAAAAAATTGTTAGGTTTCAACGGCGATATATGCATATAGGGTGGTCAAGTTTCAGATCAGAGAAAGTAGTAAATCATCCCATGTGTGTACACTGTAAAAACTATTGCATCTAAAGTATCAAAAACCTGCTCGTACTTAGTGCAATTACATACGAATTTAGGACGCACCTTAAGCTCAACAAGTGTCGTGTTCGCCAAAAAATTTAAAGTGCATCTGAAGCGCATCGAAAGTACATCCCGCAGTCTAGGATGTGTTTTTAATGCTCTTGTATGCGTAAAAAAAATTAGAAGTTATGAAAAACTGATTTTGTTTTTAAAAAACGTAGGTTTCGATAAAAAAAAGAAAAAAATGAAAGTTTTAAAAAAACGCTAACAAAAAACAGAAAACCGTGTCTCGCTGTCCAAGATGCGTTTTTAATGCGGTTGTGATGCATGCAAGATGAATCCTAAACTGTATTCATATTTATAATAAATACGAGCCTGCTTTCGGGGTTTTAGATGCATTTTTCATTTTTAAGATTGTTTAATTTTTACAGTGTACGTATGTAATGAAATGACACACATATGAACCAGAATACAACGTAATTAAATACTGTCCTTTAATAAACAACTCTCGCAGTCCAAGATGTGTTTTTAAAGCTTTGATGATGTACTCAAGATGCATCCTAACTTCAACATCTTTCATTATTATATTAAATACGAGTAGAGTAGGTTGTCTGCACTTTCACTGCTACGGTTTTAAGATTTTCAAGGGTTTACAAAGTACCTCGGTACAATCCCAAATTTTATCTTACATTTAGGGAAATTCTCATCTTATAGTTAGATGAGAAACAGAATACAAAAAATGGATAAACTTTTTCGTTGATTAGATGAGAAAGAGATGTGGAGATTTCGGAGAGTGTACGTACTTACGTAAAAATGCCGGTTGGTAAGGAATATTCAGTATGCTACACAGTATGCCAAGAATCCTGAGAAGAGATGCGAAAACTGTTTGGTTACCTCATCGACAATGATTGTAGAAATTCGGGACAAGTTAGGATCCTCTTTGAGATACTGAAACACGACTCCAGTGGTGACGAAGGTGATGGTTCCAGCAGACCTGGATGGGAGTCTTGCCTCTAGTCGAATCGAGTACCCTATAGACTTGCCCACACTTTCGGCCCTTTCTTCCGCCACCCTTTCTGCCACTGATATAGCACTGATACGCCGTGGTTGAGTACATAGAATTTTACACGTTGAGCCTCTCCCCTTGGAAATGGAATCGTCCAGGATATACTGACTCACCTGGGTTGTCTTTCCGGAGCCTGTTTCTCCACAAATTACCACTACCTGCAAACATATCAATAGGATTTTCGAACTTAATTAAATCTGATTAAATAAATACTTAGCAATATAAGACACTGACATGCCAAGTCACTCGCACTCACTTGATTCTTATTAATGGTATCGACAACATCAATACTACATTCATAGGCTGGAAGCGTCCTTCGATAATTTTGCATATGGACGTAGCGAGGATCCTGAGGTTTCTTGCTCAGTTCTTCCTTAAGTTGTTTGTCCAGAATGGGATCTGGCTTCTCCGAGAATAATTCAACAAAACTGTCTTTCTCTTTAACAACATTTTTACTTGGCTTAATAGTTGGATCAAAGGCATCGACAAAATCAGAAGGGCCAGAACCAGCCTTAGCCTTGCTCCTACTCTTGCCCTTTTTCCCGGTCGTTGATGTAGTGGAAGGAAGTGCACCACTTGCAGCAGCATTTGCTGCTAAATTACTTTCAAACTTTTGCTGAAACTCTTGTGCATTGTTTGAATTTGGATCCCCATAACTCTTATGGGTTAGTTGGGATAAAATGTACGAAATTGAATTTTTCTTTTCTGGTGTCAGGAAGATTTGTGGTCTCTGCAAACCCATTCATTTAATTCAATTAGTTCAGCCTAAATCGTAGATGCTTAATTCAGTCTTGATGAAAGCTATAGCGGTAATTTTTATTTTGGAACTACATTTCTAAGCTCGTGTTTCCTATCTTCTTTGCCATCTTTGTCGGTGCTTTTGGCAGAACTTTTTGAACCCTTTCCCTTGTGCTTCTCTTTTTTGCTTCCACTTTTGCTGTGATTTAACTGACTTGTTGAAGTCGGGGACGATTTTGACACAAATCCGGATTTTGACCCTTTGCCTTTCCCCTTTCGTCTGCCAGCACCCTCGTAATCATCATCTTTGATGCTTTGGTGGTAGGAATTAGATCGTCCTGCCATTCTACTGTTGACCAGATATATTCAATTTTTTTATATAATAGAATATACTAAGGGCAACTATTTCACAAGATACTATTTATGTTTCTCTTAAAATGTCTAGTAGGTATAATAATTTTAAGCTAATGATCAAGAATCAAGGACGGATAATTTGATATAAAATTAATTATACAATATGAACGCACCTGTAATTTTTTGTACTAGGTAACTGCACAAGAAATAAAATATTCAAGAACTTTCGCAGTCAAATGGTGGCTGAATGGCTGATGAAAAAAAATGAGTGGTTTTCCGTTCGGATTAATCGTACATTTGTACCATAATTTAAAGTTGAGAATTCGAAGTTCCTTTGATGTACGATTTTAATAAATATTTAATTATGATATTATTTATTATAGGATGCATAGGATGTAGGAAGAACCTGTGGTTTCATAAATGCA
Organism: Ptenothrix huangshanensis; assembly: GCA_036851915.1. Classification (NCBI taxonomy): domain Eukaryota; kingdom Metazoa; phylum Arthropoda; class Collembola; order Symphypleona; family Dicyrtomidae; genus Ptenothrix; species Ptenothrix huangshanensis. Next base: position 6,544 of record JAAXYX010002136.1, read on the forward strand.
AAACCCATGGACTAGATTTAATTCACTTATTGATTTAGTAGATAAATGCTTTAAAAGTAGCTTATATTAACTACATAGATGTTTAAAGAAAAATTAAATCATGTCTAGTAAATAAATAATTTATAAATAATGTTATATTCCTATTGATAGTTTTAATTAAAATAAAAATAAAATTATGCTAAAATAACTTCACTTCCTCACTAACTTTCCTCCTTCCACCGAACACTTTTGCGCTTGAGTTATCACACCATTCCGCTATACACTCGGAGTATATTAGCAGCAATTTCGAAAAATATCGTAATAAAAGCTTCAAAACAAACTTATTTTTAAAAAATATGTGAGTTTAAAGTTTCAAATCGAAATATTGACGTTCACGAGTTCGGCTACAAACTATCGAATCTCGCGCCTTTGAACTGTTGCCAAGCGATTGGCTAGCATTATCCGGTTTACCTTTTACATCTTTACCTTTACAATATCTATGCCTTTACTAATTACAATTACTAATTACTAATTACACTTACACTAAAATACACTAGGTATTTAAGCAAATTAGCAACAAGCTACACGCTATAGGGGGAAAAGGTTTAGAAATTTTATGAAACAAGTAATTTAATTACATGCGATTTGAATTATGAATATTTGTTTTTATATTTTGATTTGCTGTTTTTTAATTTCTTTACGAAACTAATAAACACGATACATATAGGTAGGTCCATTACATACATGGCTGATTTCTTCTCTTTATAAATTATTTCATTTATTGTATTTACCGTCTAGCAATAATCAATTAGTAAAACATATAAACAATGATTGTGATTAAAATGCGGTGGTATTCAATACTCAATATTTCATTAGTAGAATTATAATTATCCAATAATTGATAATTTCATTAAGAAATGGAACAAAGAACATTTTTAGTTCTTTGCTATGTTTTTAATGTAGGCTTTTGGAAACTTACGTAGACCATAAACGAGAACAAAATGTTGTGAAAAGCAGAAAAAGCATTAAAAGCATTTTTAGCATTTTCAAGCCACATTTGCACGGTTTAAGATTTTATTTTCCTGCAGCAGACTTTGGAAAACTTTTTTGGAAAGATTGTAGCTTCCGTAAGCCTAAATTTTAAAATATTTTTCCAAGGACTTTGACTGAAAATTACTTGATTTTAGCATTTGGGGGGATCAAAATATGTCAGCATTTTCAGACCGAAAAACGCATTACGTAGTATCAAAAATGCAATTTCGCAAAACATTGAAACCATTTCGAGTTCAAAAAGCATTATTTTTGCATTTTCAGGCAGAAAACAATTTGAAAAGTCTAAAAAAGGATTTTTCTGGCCTCCTTAGTTATAAATAATTCGAATTAATTATTATCATGAAATAATGAATTTCACCAAAGTTGCATTTACAATAGCAGATTCTGCTTCCAATCAGACATGGCAAATGCCTACCCTAGTTTAAAAACCAAATCGCGAAATTAAATCGACAGCGATAGAATTAAATGGATGAATAGAATTTATAACAATAGGCTATACTCGGAGTCGAGTTTGACGCCGAGCGGTCTATCGTTCTCAAACAATGGGCTACACACTACACGAAACTTAAACTCGACTCCGAGCAGCCCATTGTTATGAATTCTATTCATCGATTTAATTTCGCGATTTGGTTTTGGAATTTGGATAGGCATTTACCATGTCTATTTGCAATGCTGCAGATGCAGGACAACATAACATAAGTACACAGGTAGGTAGGTAATTTAAAAATTAAAAGGGCGTCCCCAAGGTACAGGATACAGGGCCCTCAAGGCCNGGTAGGTAATTTAAAAATTAAAAGGGCGTCCCCAAGGTACAGGATACAGGGCCCTCAAGGCCGTAGAATTTAAAACACTCTTCTTGTCGCCATCTACCAACCTTTAACTTTCAAAATCCCAAGCGGGAAATTTACGATCCCAAATGACTGCACTGGCTGGCTGAATTGGCTGAAGAAAGGAATGCTGGAAACGTATTTCGTAGTTCAAGTGCTAAAGGATTGTGGACTACTTTACTGCATCATTTATTTCGATTGACTGAAGAATTTCCGTTCGTTGTGGCACTTTAAATTCTTACGCAATAAGCAAAACAGTTTTGCTCTGTACCTAAAGCTCATTGAGTCTTGCAATTAAGCAGTGCTGAGTATAAAAATGCTTTATGCTTAAATCGTGAATATAATATCGATAATCCGTAGTTGATTCTGTTTGATTCATCATTCCTAGGATCTTAGGTCGTCACCTAACCACTTACTTAAAAAACTCCACATTCAACATTGCTCAATTATTTCATGGTCGGGGGATTTTGTTTCCACATTTGATGTGTTTATCGATCGGTCATTTCCAGCGACCTTTTAAAAACGGAATTACTGCCAACTGCAAGCTACAGTCAACAGTATTTAGTCATTAGTTGACTTTCAGTGATGAAATAACAAGTTTACCCGTTATCCGCTCGTTTGTCGTTGGCAGATGAAGTTCGAATTTGGATAAAATCTAAAGCTAGTTGTGTTTAGTGTTTGTGGTCAGTGTGAGTCAGTTGTCAGCTGTCAGTAGGAGTAGTTTACTATTAACTTAATAACTTGAATGAATTCGTGCTTTATTTCTTGCACGCCTGCCAAAATTGTTTTTTTTACTGAAAAAACCACGTACTTAACGTCAAACGTAGTTCAAAATGTACAACGGCATTGGATTAACGACGGCCAGGGGATCAGGCACAAATGGATATGTGCAACGAAATTTATCTTCCATTCGTAAAACGAAGGAGAAGGTAAAGGAGCAAACTGAAGAAGATACTGCTGTGAGGGCATTTGACCCCGAACTTGTAGAACATGAGAGGCGTCGTCAAATTGAGGTAAAATATGAGTCATAAAGTCTCATCATGCATCAGATTCACAAAACATTTTTTCGAGTTAAGGAACAAGAACCTGCCAATTATTTGGATAATCAAAAACTATTCATAAATGCATCATAATATAGTAACTCCATATTTAAAAAAACTATAGAAATTATGCTGTTTAAATTCAGGTCAGATGTCTGGAGCTGCAGGAGATGTTGGAAGAGCAGGAAGTACCGGAAGATGAGATCGATGAACAAGTGACGAAATTTAGAGCCAAGTTACTTGCTGAGAAGAAAAATTCCATAGTACTTGATTCCATGGGTCGCCCAATGTAAGTTAGAAAGCACCCTTACGTATGTATGTATTTGTGCTGTTTGCTAGCAAGTTCAGTTTATTGTTTTGTACAGTTTAATAGAAAATTTAATACAGCTCAACATCAACACGTTTATTGATTATATATTCTTTCAGGGTCAAAGACAGTCATGAGCTAGCAATGGTCCAAGAGCAGAAGAATGAACGAGCCAAGAATGCTTTCGGAATAAGGGATGATTTTATTCCTGGTTCCTCGTTAGATTCCAATCGTCTTCCTGACAAAGTAGCTAGTGAGAAGGAAGCAAGTGCTGCTAAACCACAGGTAACTAAAATTTATGACTTATTTTTTATGAAATATTAATTTTCAGCCATGACTTTAGCGTTAGCATTATATGGTGGAATCGATAAACCCAGTGTTAATTATACGTAACTGACTCGGTATGTATTGTATACAGAAAGGAGACACTAAGCTACTAAGCAAGGAAGAAATAGTCCTGAAGGACGCATCAAAATCTGCAAAAAAGAAGAAATCTAGGAAAAGGCGATCTCCTTCAACGTCGTCTTCATCTTCGTCATCATCCAGCTCATCTTCCTCCGACTCGTCGGACTCGGATTCCTTGGACGACGATGATGCCGAGGAAGAAAGGTCTCGCCATAAAAGCAAGAGGAGGAAGAAGTCCGTTAAGAGCTCGAAAAAAGTTCACAGTAGTAAACGTCACAGTAGTCATCACAATAAGAATAAGTAAGCGCAATATAATATTTTTTAATAGTATCTTTGTCCTTTCATTTCTTCCAAATAGCTGCCTACCACTCGAGTTATAATGTATACTTGTATCCCTTGAACTCTTCGGAGTACATAAGCACATTTTACCTCGCAGTATCACCTATACATACTTAGTTCTTTAGGCACGGTGCAAGGCAATAGCTATGGAGTCATGTATTTCAAGCAGTGCAAAAGGGAGTATCTTCGTCCTCCCTTTTTAACAGCGGGGTCTCGTGGTTTTCGGAAAATATGGTGTTGGTATACCTACATATCTGCGTTGTACAAATCCTTCTAAAAGTGGTAGTCTGGTTCCATTTTTGTCACTGATAGTTGTGTTACTTACTCGAGGTAATAATGAAAGTTGCTTCATTAATTTAGTTTAACAATTTTGTGTTCATAGGTATGCATATGTTGACCCCGCGTGTCGTTGTGAATTTTTGAAATATGGCTACGACCATGCTCTCATTTATCTATATAGGTACCTAGAGTATAATGCAATTTTAATCGATTTGAATATCTTTTTTACTTGCAGACGATCTCATCGATCCCGATCTAGGTCCAATGACAGAGACAAAGAGAGAGACCGAGGCGACAGAGACAGAGGAAACAAGGAGAAGGACAGAAAACGAAAGGACAAGGACAGACATGAAAGGTAATTCGAGCAAAATTCATCTGCCTTCCATTCTTCATTTATAATGTGGTTGTCAATTGCGGTTTGATTCATCTTGCCGTTCCTTTACATTCCGATCCGATGCGTCAAAATCATAACAGTCCTATTCAATTTGTGTCTGTGTGAATTTGCATCCGTGAAATTAATCATATAGGTATTGTACGTGACAAACTGATAATACCTATCCTAAGATTCATTTTACACATAATTCTCCAGGTGACAAGGACAGCTAGTCTTTGTATTTGCATACGTATTGATTTCCCTTCTCAAGTAAGATAATTGTTTGTGGTATTACAAATGTTGAGGCATTGTAATTGTAATGCATCAGTGTATCTAGTATCATTGAAGACCAGTAATAGTTTGTGATTTCTAGTACTAGAAATACTTACTTAAGGATTCCTGACGTTTCCAGCTCAATCTACTCTGTTCATTATTATAATTTTATGTTCCTTGCGGGTAACTTTTAGTCAAGGAATTATGAAACTGTATCCTGGCTTACATTTTATTTTAATTTTTACTTCTCTCAGATTCAGTCGGATATTATACATTATTACTTGCTGATGAGCCGCAGTGACTTAATACAGGTTTTCCCCCCTCAGTGTTATGAGAATCAGACCTACTTAGGTATGTATATGAAAGTGGAAGCAGAGTAAAGGGAAGGATTGCATCACTTGTATACAACTCGTTTATTTTTAATTGTACTTTTGCATGATTTTACTTATTTGATTTAACGCTGTAGTGATGTAGGTAACTACTATATACATACCTATGTATATGTACATGTAGCAGGGTTTCAGGGACAGTTCGATCGGCTGGAAAGTTAGCACAGTTATTCTCTGCCTCTGCTCGGCCCTCATACAGAATGGGTTTTAGGAATAGGATATTTTGTAGCGCGGTGCAGTAAGGACTTCAAAGAAAAGGGATCTCGATCTCCCTTTGTCAATTCGTTGGTTTGATGTTCAGCTCGTGAATCGTTCAGGCTTAAATGCCTCCTTAGTTACATTTTGCGTTGTTAGTTTAGTCGAGTTATATTTGGCTTGTTGTAGCTGTAGCTGTTGCAAGGTTGTTCTGATGTACAGGAACAGGTCCATACCTTAGTCAAAGAGATTACTGCGAAATCTGATGATTTATCTAATTAATTGAGGTAAACCAAACTGAAGTTGAAAGCTTTCGTTTAGTTATGTAAGTAGTTATGGGATCACCAGATCAGAATGAGTGGTCGTCATGTCATTGTATCATTTCAGGCGATCCAATCCACGCGCTCTCATACTATCCCCTTTCATATCTTCTACATCTATGTTCATAGTATTCAAAGCTATCAGGATTCTTCGTATGTATGTATGTACACTATGTAGGAAGTAGTGGTAGGTGGTACCTACAGCATTTCTCTTTTTATGGAAAAAACGAAAAACGGGGAAAAGTCACGTCCGAATCCTATGCAAGGACAAGGTCCAGTAGCAGATGTCCAAAAGCAAACGTCCGAGTCCAATGATATGACAGTACATATATGTAGATATTATTTCATATCGTGCTCCTTTTTTTACTTCACTGAATCCGCTCAGTCATTATTCTTGGACTTGGTTGTTCCCTGTTGCCGGTATTTTTGCTAGGTCCGTAGTATCATAGACTCGAGTTAGAGCTGGAAGGCCATTAATTTCTATCTGTACAATGAGACTCTATCTTAGCGTAAAATTAGCCGATCAGATCCTTTGCTCAGTCTCGAAGATCATAAAGTATCATTATCATTATGATCATATGAATTCGTTCTTATTCTTGGCATGCATCTCTACCGAGTACTCTGTCGCTACTTGCTTTGATGCTGGATTAAGACCAAATCACAATCCGTTCTTTTCTGATGCAATTTAATTTCCAGGACTGTTCGATTTTATTGTTGCCAATTATATATGTAGCTCAAACTGGAAGATCAATACGTCACCGTGCACATAAATAAATTATTGTAAAATGCTATATGTATAAGCATGTACTATTTCTGTTCTCTTTTTAGATCGAGGCCGAGACGTTGAAATGGAAATACATATGTCGTGAGGTTCCCGTGGTTTTCCTTGCTTCCTCTGATGCAGTTCGTAGTACCTATGTATATTATGATAGTTTAAGTTTGCTAATATGTACTCTGCTCAGGTGAAAATAATTGTGAACTACTAATTATTTTAAAGGCATTAGGGAATCGAGATTGAATTCTCGAGTAAGTGCCACGCCGGTGGGAAGATGATTTTTTTGTGTAATTTTTACGATTATTTCATAGAGTCGGAGTGCTACTGGATCTAGAATTAGAATTGAAGTTTTTTAAAAACATGATTTTGTATCAAGTAGTAATTAGCCATAGATAATATTGTTTTGAATGATAGATTAGTCAGTTGCGTGGAATCATCTTCACAATATAGTTATCTTGTTCTTTATGTCTTTTGTTTGTTGCCTACTATCTATTGATAATTGTGTTACTAGGTAATACTAATTAGTACCTTTACTCGAGTTAATTGGAATGTTAGTATCATTCCATATCCAGACTTTAAGAACTACGTATGTACATATAGCTAGATTTTACATTCAGTTAGCGTACGATATGGAATATGTAGAATATTGAAAAATAAAAAGCTAGGACGATGACGATATACTGAAATTAGCAGCCAAAATTTCGTAGTATTACCTTGATTTTGATGATTATAACAGCTTAAAAAAATTGTATAATATGACCAGTGAAGTGTGTAATTACTAATTATTCTCTATTTTATAATTTATTTCAATTCAACTTAAAGTTAAATAATAATCATTTAAGAATTAATTATGTAAATACTATTATACTTTGTGTTTATTCTTACTACCTATGTAAATTATAGTAGTTCTGTTAGTTTAATAGGCTTGTAATTTTTTGTGAATATTAAATTAAAGACAATAGTCATTAAAACATGAAGCGTCAAAAGCTTTAAAGCATTGGAGATGTTCGTTCTTTTTTTACTGGCATGGGGTGAAATGAATGATCTGTGGGAAGATGAACAAATTCATCGTTGTTTGTTTGTGACTGTGCATTTGTTAAACCTTGTGGTTGTGTCAGATTCGTGTACGTTCCTACTTAGGTAGGTACTTTTGAAGAAGCGGTAAAGCAAATTGGTAGTTACTTCTCTACATATGTATGGAATCACAGTTCCAATATGAAATGGAAATGAAGGGATGTGGATCTACAAATTGCATAGATGCGTTTTAGAGTTGAAAGATAAATTGTGTTTACATGAAAGCATACTCTAAATTTTAATTTCTCAAGTGAGTAAGAGGAGAGAAAGTATGAGAACGAGGATTACTTTGGGAAGTCATTGGATCATGCATAAGAAGCAACCACTTGGGTTAATCGGCTCTGATGATAACTTGCCTTTTTCAAGTGTTCTATTTCTAATTTCCATCTCCATTCAACTTACATATTTAGTTCTAGTGTTTCCTTCCCTTTGGTTTTCTTCGTAAATTTTGCTAGGTTCCCATGTAGGTATTTGTTCAGACAGCATTGAAAACCATCCGTTTGGTTCGTTGATATATCTAGTCAGTATTCGTGTGATTTTGTTGTGGACTTTTTTTACTTTTGAAGAATTAGATCTTATTGCAGTGAATGAATAGGTACCTACCAGCATACTGACTCCGACTGACGATGAATATGCAGTTCATTTAATTTGACATACCTATTATATTGGGTAGAGAGAATGAGATTCTATGTATATAGAGGAAGCAGAGGATAGTAATTATGGAGCATAGCTGCAGCTTAAACTGAGTGCTGCTTACAGGTTTTTTCGGAACCCAGGATTTATTTTTGATTTGATAATAACACAAGCTTGCTTTGCAATTTTTGGAATTTTTGGGTTGCTTTTAGAACTGTTTAAACTATTTTTGACCAGAATTGATTAACCTGTTCGTCCCGGACTTAATATATAAGACAAAATTATATGGTGCCTTATGGCATTTACATGGACGCAAATTTGCGTCATCCGTAACGAATTTTTCCCACAATGTGTAATTATTACATTCCGACTCTTATGCTTTTAAAATTACATTTTTGACTCGTGGAAAGTATGTTATACGAACTTTTTGACTGTTTCCAAAATATGTACATCGCATCGTTTGGCTCTTTAGAAAAAACGTTAACATAACGTAATTTCGATTGATTTTTTTCCATAGACAGACACAATTACATATTTACTTTTTTCAAGCGGTGTTAATTCTATTGCAACTTGCAGTGTAATATAATTCTGTACTACTTTTTAATTGTTTAAAAGTAGCTTTTTGAGAAGTAGGTAGCTGGTTGCAAAATAACTTAAAATAATTTAATCACGTTAATGCTTTACACTTTCAAAGCATTTTTTTACTTTTTATGCTGCACTTGTTCACTTGATCACTATTTAACAAGCACAGTAAAGTAAATCATTAGAGAAAAACAAAATTAACAAAATAGTCCTATATTGTCGCCCAACGATTTTTTGCTATATACGTGAAAACTAGGTACTCAAGAAGCTGCAATAAACAATAGGATGCATAATGCATTATACATAGATCGTATTGCATTACATATGCTTTGTAAGTCTGTACTCTCTGTCTGTACCCAGTTTGTTTTAATATTGCTTACTCTTTACTACATATTATGTATACTCGCTTCGTTGCACACTTGCACTAAAGTGCGGAAAGTAAGCGGTGTAAAAAAAAGTGGTTGTATTTAACGTGCTCTTGTCTTGTTGCTCGAGATAAATATAATCCGATTTCTATCTTTTTTATATCCCCGCAAAAACGCTCGTTGTGTGTTGTTCACGGGGAAATTGAAGTAGTTGCAATAATTATTGGTCTTATGATTTTTGTTTGACATTTACGTTATGTTAGCCTATTGTCGTTTATTGAACATCTTCCCTTAAGGACGTCAGCACAGAACTTCCCAACTTCACATCTTTCCTGGGGATTGGATTGGGATGAACAAATACAGATATGTACATTTGTCTGGCATCGCATTAGTCTCGGTCTACACATGGATCCTTTTTATGTTCCACAGCCACTACTTCGTGTCATCAGTTCCAACTTCCAACGTTCTCTTACATATACACATTTCCTTTCTATGCGTATCACAGTAGTCCAAAAATTATTATATATTATTATTGTAGCTTCTGCTTCTGCAGGCTTTACTCCTTTACTGATCCGTTGGTGTTGGTCTTGGTATAGTTTGCTGTGCCATGTGTCCCTTTCCTCCGAGTATTCTTTTTCCTGATTCAGATCCAGGTTCAGGATACCAGACGAGTTATCCCGGATTGCTGAATTCCAGGATTTCATGTGCTATTGAAGACGACTGAAGGCAGAACAGAAGGCAGAGGGAGAGAGAGAGGGAAAAAAGTAAAAAGGATAGGAAAGCTAAGGACTGTGAGGGGAAAGAAAGCACGAATTGAGTTTTAATAAGGCATAAGAGAGCTAAACGGTTGGATTAACTTGATTTTCTACTAAATTGACTCACCATAAAAACCACAAGAGCAATTTGAGAAGAGCACCGAGGACTAATATACCTATGTATATATATTCTCTCTCCATGTACAAATATGTGTAGGTATATGAGTATGCTCAAGCTGTATGTGTCTGTATACATCATCCATCCCATATGTCTCCCTTATTTCTTTCGGCTTTGACTTTAGTCTTGTTCTGATTCTGACTCTGGTTCTGGATTTTTTTTGTGGTCTGATTTCTTCCTACTTGCATGTAAAGGTGGGTAAGTACATAGATGCGGAAGAACGAGTGAATTGTGGAAATATATATAAATATTATGGCTTATCACATGACATGATACAATTGGTCGGAGGACATGAGGATAGGAAAAGGATCTAGTAGGAGGGTATGTTCTCACATTGCCTTGTGATGTGATGGAACTCTCAACTTCTCAGCATGGAAATGGAAATGTGTAGAATAAAAGTGGAAGTGGATGAAGACGAGGAAGAACAAGAGGTTGTGGTTCAATTGGGGCAAATGGAAGAGGGAAAATAGCCATTGTTTTTTATGATCCATTTGCCTCTTCACGTATTGATTTTTTATTTTTATATTTTTTATTTTTTACACCGCAACCGTACACTTTCGATTCCCAGGGCCAGGGACAACTTCACTTCCTCCGACAGCATCCGCATCACATCTGTATCATCAGCAGCAGCAGCAGTATACGCATCCTTACATCTTTTCATTACCATCGACGACAATCAACTAGATCTCCAGTCGTCAGTTATTTCCAGGTTCTTCAAATTTCTTCGGTCTTTATCTCCGTCAGTCAATTCAATGCAATTTTATGCAATCAGAGTCAAGTGTCAGTGAGTGTAGCCAATTCAAACTGACATGAAGAGCATCCGATTCTGTTATAGCTCCTCGTTTAATGTTCAGAGGTAATTGCTTGTTGGTCCAATTTTAGCTTCGACTTCAGCAGTACAAAAGGAAAAAGTTAGACTTCTGGTTGAGAATGATTTAAAAAGGATTCTAAAACAAAGCAACTGCGGATCATAGTAGAATATATATATGTGAAAAAAAGGAAAAAGATCCAATGCCGGCACATCACCGGACTGAAAGGACTCGAAGCTTGTCCATTTGACAAAAATGATTTACTTCATACATTTTAGGTTCGCGTTCCGAAAGAGAACAGGAATAACAGATGATGATGCTAACACGACATGCCATGACCCGTGCTATTGGATACTTGTGTAATTTTATAGCCTTTTCTGGTGTCCTCTGACACGTTTTTTCTTATACATTTCTTCTTGTTGTGTTACCGTTTCCAAAGTCAGATGGGCTCCATATATACATAGAGAAACTCCTTTTTAAATCAGTGTAGAACGTAATGCGATAATTCTGTTCGTATTCGTATTAAAAGCCGTCTGATTTAATTAGAGAATGTGCTACTTGGTTTTTGGGACAGGTGGATAATGGTGCTTCATTGCTGCAAATAGAAATGGACTTTTGGAGTTTTGACTTTTGATTAGAAAAATGTGCATCGGCACTATCAGTAGCATTGTCATTTTAGCCATTTGTAATTATTGTAACACAGTCTGGAAGTGTGAATTTGCATCCTGATCTTGTCGCGTGTTTCCTGCATGTGCTGTGTCTTTATGCCTGGGATCAAGATCTTTAAAGAGCAGGAACGTCAGATGTTCAAGATTCAAGATGTTTGAGAATTCTGAGAAAACCACGAGGGTTGATACCGACCACCGGCAGCTAACTATGTACCTATAGAACAGGATTCAACAACCATAACCAGCAATCAATGGAGCAGATGACCCCGGCAGAAGAAGTGAATTCCTATAGTTACGTTTAGCCGTTAAGTTAGCACCCACTTGTCTGTGGCCTGTAGTCAACAGGGAAATCATAAAGACAAGATGTCGATGGAATGTAATGTAATGTATGTACAGACATTATATAGGTAGGTTTCCGCACAACCTACTATGTAATACGTACGTAGGACGCCGGACTTAAACGTGGACCTGACGAGATGTCAGATGTCAGATCCGCGGAAGCAGAAAACAAACTGATATTTCCCTGTAAATGCCCGCAGCATATTTCACCACATACGGTTTTCTGCTTATTTACAATAATATTTACGTACCTAATAATTCCTTCATGTCACTACGAAGACTAGAGACTGACCCGTGACTGTGA
>JAAXYX010002137.1:0-18803 GCA_036851915.1 Ptenothrix huangshanensis
TATAGGTAAGATGCCCACGACAATATGATAACGATGATAAGACTTGGATGGTTCGAATTTGGAATGGTGAGTAATTATATCTGTAATCATGTAATATGGTATGGTATGGTATGGTATGGTCACATCAACCTACTCATGAATTGCGTATCATTGAAATCAAATCAAATCGTATCACTGAGGGTTGAACCCTTATCAAAAATGAGTAAACGAAACTTTTAACTATTCAACAGGTGCGCTGCAGAAGTCGGAAGGTGGAAGGGGGAACAAAAAAATCAAAGTTTATCAAACATCAACAAGATACGACAACGATTGCCATTGACATGGACTGCAAACAAAATAGGAGAAGCATGCACCTGAAGTCGAGTCCAAGTCGAAATCCAAAGCAAGTCACAAGTGGGGCTGAGAAAATATTCTGAAATGGAGGTCCTTGGCTCGAGAAAACTAAATACCAGAGTCAAGTCAGGCCAAATGAAACCAAGCCAAGTCAAGCCAAACCGATGCCTCAGGGTCGTCAATAAATAACAAATGACAACAAAAACAAAACTGTTCTTTTTCTAAACTCAGACCTACAGAGAAGCCATTGAGTTTTTTTCGTTTTTCTCAAGAGTCCCTTTTTTTACAATAACAATCTGAGGACATGACACGATCCTCCGTTTTATCCTGACTCTGACTCTGGGCTTAGCTCTGGATTTGACTCTGGCCTGACTGTCTGTGACTCCAAATAGCCTAGACTATTGACGACGAAGACGACAATCACAGCCGTACGATACTTTATTTCATCAAGTCCTATCGGTACGTTCACATCATATAAATTACTCACTAGCTGTTTCAAATTCAACTTCAGTTCCAGTTCCAGAGCTAAAAGGCTCTGGCTACAAACTTGTTTCTACTCTACTTCCTTTTCAGTCTGGGAGTATTTATATCGATGTTTGTATGTATGTTCAAATAGGTATCTATATGCGTTTTCAAAATCTAATTCTGAACTAGATATCATATCCGATTCCGACAGAAGCATTGGTATCCGCATCGAGGTTGCTATTGCATTGCAACAGCCATAGCCGTGTCGGTGTCTACATGGGATTTATGTACCCACCTATACCCTCTGCCATTAGTAATATAGTGATGGAGCAGTCTTAAAAAATTGAAGTTTGGAAAAAAAAAGAAATGAGACTAGGAACCAAGTTAGTTTAAGAAACCAATAATTCTTCCTCCGCTCTTGTTAACAATGTAATGGATTTCAAAGTATGCACTCCCATTTATTCAACTGTACACACAACAATATCTGTCTGTTACGAGTCGAGTTTGACTTGGAGTTGGAGTACAGGAATATCCGCAGATATATTATGTTCATTGAGGATACTGAAACCGTACGGTAGAAGCCGAAACTAATACTAATACATACACATGTATTGTAATTATATCCATATATTATTTTGTGTACATCGCATCGTTATCTCGAAATCCGTTGGTTGTTGGTTTCCCTTTGGTTTCAGTTATAGAATCTATAAATAATATCAAATGAAATTCTTGAGTGAAATATGTACAGTGGATTTCCGAATGTAAATATCTCGATGTGCACAAGGTCAATTTTAGACTGTGCTCAGTCACGTTACGGAACCACGAGTACAAGTAGGACAACCAGCTAATCGTGAGTACATACGCACCAGTACCAGGACCAGCACCAGAGTCAGAGTCAGACCGAACTGTAGTTGTAATCGTAGTCTAAACATATGTGATGTGGAAGAATGTAGGTATTATTGATAGCACCTAGGACTTAGGATAGACGTTGGACTAGGAAGAGAAGAGATAGTAGGGAAGGATAAAAATGCACTAGGAAGGTTAAATGCTTTCCTAAGAAGCTTACAGTTAGCCATGCCATAATTTAAGTTGATGGATAAAAATGAGTTATGAAGAGTACAGTGGCCTCCTCTAATAGCTTCACGTAGTGTAAGAAATATGAAGAGGAGATACCCGAGAAAATTCCGGATCTACTCTCCCCTGCTCTTATACGATCACGACGATGCGATGGCATGACGACCTGGATCTCCAGTACCAGATGCAGTGAGTGTTACCATCATATCATGTAATGTAAGAGAAAGAGAGGGAGGGAGAAATACCCTTAGTTGCTCTTGGTCTTGGTATTTATACTAAATATCTATAATCTATTTATACAATTTATGTTTGGGAGTATTAAGGAAGATAAGTCTACAGCTACAGGCTACTACCTCCATACCATCCAGAGTAGGTATACCTACCGTACAAGTAATCATATGAATACCGTATCTATAGTCCAGTACTCCAGTAAGTGCAGCAGTGGGCTACCAGAACCACAGAGTCTAGCTGGAGTTGTGAAGAAGTATCTGAAGAAGTTACGTGTTCGTGAGAAGATGCTATGAGAGATCGAAGCAGGAGGGGTTCCACTCAGACAGCATTTCTTCACATATGATACGATACGAAACGATGCGATGCGATGTAAAAGGAAACCTTATCAAAGTGCATCCTACTCGAAGACCAAGACCAAAAACCATTCCACTATTTCATTTCATAAAACATAACGTCCAGCTGTATCTCTCGTGGTCACATTCGCACCCATTACAACACTACAAACGGAGTGAGACTACTACCAAATTTGTTTTTCTAGGAGAATATGTTATACCATCATCATCAAATGTGTATTGTATCCAGCAATTGTTACAACATTACTACGCAATCTATGAAGATGCTGGTGGTTTGTTTTAATATCTGCTTTATTTTCTTGTTTTCATCCCGACAACGAGACACCCTCAATATGTCGTTACTTCTTTCATTCGAATTCGTGAACATTGTATTAAATTCGTATCATATCGTACCATCAAGAAGCGTTAAGTGAAGTCAAGCCAAGTCAAACCAAACCAAACGAAGCCAAGCCAAGGAATAACATACCTAACCATTCAAGCAAATCTTGTCAGTGTCGTACTTATTTTGTATGTGTATGTGTTGGAAGTTGGAAGTGTAAAAAGTTATTCCCTATACATGTACATATACATATAGGTGATGTCCTGTCCTGTCCGGTCCACTGCGCTGCAACTCGAAACAAAATCGAGAAAAAACTTCATGAGTGTAAGAGAAAGAAGATGCAAGTTGTAAAGTCGGTGCATTCAAGGCTGTCGTAGTTAGGAAGGTCGTGGAGACACTGCCGGAGCATTTCATCCACTTGTGAAGCTGGAGGCAAAAGTTTGTCTGCTATACTGCCTCTTTGTCTACATGGACTTTTTGTATGGTATTTTCCATGTCTATATGGCTCCGTTGTTCATTTCGATATTTCAAAAACATCGTGCCATCGCCATCGCCATCGCCAAGGCATGGTATGGCATGGCATGGCATGGTCAGCATCAGTATGCAGGGACAGGATCGGGATCAAGCTATACACAGTTATTATAGTTGTATTTGTAGTTGTGGTTATGCAGTTGTAGTTGGAACAATAATGCTGGACTCAAGACTCGAGACTCAACTCAACTCCTCGAGAAACTTAACTCTTGAGGACTTTTAGAGAACAGTCTATTCCTCGGCTGTCTTTATAAACCATAATTTGGATACACTTGATCCTTTTTATTATATGAGAACCGTTTTATGTAATAGCACACTATCAATTGTACTCTAACTCTAGATTCATGAAATGAAATGGGCATAACTGCCGAACGCCGCGGAAGGAGAAGAGGAGAGAAGCGAAGCCATGAGGAGAGAAGACAACCTCACACCCAAAAGTGAACTAAACTTTTAAAGGAAGAGAAGACCAGCACCAGAACACATCACACCATTTTCCAATTTCGAATTCCAATATCATACGAACGATGTAACGGAGTCTGAGTGGAGCCAACTTGGTGATAATGCAATATACTGTAAAAAGACTCGGCCAAAAACAACCAGTACCAGTACCAGAACCAGTGCCAGAACCAGATATCCGTAATAAAATCTCCTTATTTTAATGTAACTTTATACAACTATAGTTGGTAGTTGGTAGTTTCCTTTCTACAGGATTCAGGACGGAACAAACAATTCGGCGTATACTATAAATGTAGCTATTTACTTCATATGTACGCTTGTTCCAGTTCTTGTAGTTCGACTAATTACACTTCAATTTAAATACTCGACTGGCATTTGAGGATGTTTAGAAAAGTCATTTAGATTGTTGGTGTAAAGTTGCTAAAAAAATTGGTCACTTATTCGAGTATCAAAGTAAAGGCGATATTCAGTAGCTACCTGCTATGCTCCTATATTCTACTGCATATACGGATATACATCGGTAGTCGTGTCTTGTCTCTTCGCTTGCTACTAAAGAAACTTTGCTCCAATTAATTTTAAAAAAACATCCAGCGGATCCCATTATTCCAATTTCAATCACATGACCTTTCATTTATTTTTTTGCTGGAAAGCTTTGCCTATTGCAAGCTCTTTTCTCTTCATCGAAGTTACAATTTATGTATAAAGGCTATAGAAATACTACATATATACATAGGATATATCAATACTGACAGATTGTCGGGCTATATGGCTATATAGCTACATGCAATTATTTAGTAAATAATAAAAATGCTGACAGATATTTATTTTGGTTTCTGGTTGCAGTAAATAATGTAAGAGTAACAGACCAGTCATGTCAAAGTAAAACCGATAGTAGAAATAGACCATTAAATAAATCTGAATATGAGTTAAGGCTCTATATTTACACAAAAAAACTTATCTCATTTTCTGCTGCCATAGAACTCTAGGAGATATGCCGTATAAAATAGTAGTAGTATGAGGTAGTAGTAGCTTAATCTTAATCTTCTCATTCAAACTGATTGGTGTGGAATGCAAGTATGAAATTGATTTGGTGGAGAAGAGGGCTTGTTTATTCACACTGGCCAACCTTTTATCTATTGATGTCAATAAATTCATGGCGTTGACTTTTGGCATCATTACTTATACATTCCTTTCCTAGCCTAGCCTGGTCTGGTCTGGCCTGGCCTGGCCAGGCCGCAAGCTTCGGAACTGGACCAGATAAAATCAATCAAATGGAATAAAATATTTCCGTAAGGTTCCAGCAATATTTGCCACTTATTTGTATGACTAAGTAATATTGTAAGATGTAATTATGTACGTAATTAATTTATATTGTGTAAAATTACAATTTCAACATCTGTATCCTGTCTCTGTCCCTGTCCCGTCTTTGGGTTAGAAAGGGGTTTGTATGGTAAAATTAAAAATATCTTTTCTGTTTTTTATTTAGATTGGATTGACGTGAATCACATGCAAGCATGCAAGTTGCCTCTTTAATGTTCTACGCCTCTTTAATGAGGTCAGCCATGCCAATATTATGGGCTTACAGTTTCAACCAGATCCAAACCCTAATTCAAGTTACCCGAAGCAAAGTCATTTCTTCCTACACTACGCTGCGGTTAATTTTGCAAGACGTTGCAAGAATTCGTCATCGTTCTTTCTACAGACCTAGTTTTGCATACAGGAAAAAACTATATACAGTGAGACACAAAATGTGGAATGACTAGAATGTACCTAAAAATGAGTAATAGTAATTTGCTGTGTAAATCGTATGTATCTCAAGTAAGTCATATGTGACATGTGAAAACTTTCGGATTCTGGCGAAGCATTTAAAAGTCAATTACAGTTTTATAATGAAATTCAAAAATAAATGGCAAATGTGGGTAGAGTTTAATACGAAAATTGTGAAATCTAAATTGTATACTAATACATAAGACACGATGAAGAAGGCCTGTAATTGTGATAGTGATTGTGACTTGGATGTTGGTTAAAATAGCGAATCGTGAATACTAATATCAGCCTAAGCTGCCACATTTAAAATTCATATTTTCCTCTACGGTGAACTAGTGAACAAACAATTAAGCTACGCATATTAACTTCAATGTCACATTGGACAGCAAATAAATTCGTTCGTGTCACTGCATATCAGCGAAACTGAAGAGTGGTGGCTTAATAGCTTGAAGCGATGAAGCAGCATAGTTTGCCAAAGCCAAAGCCAAAGGATGCAGAATTAACAGCCGCTTTGGTAACCATAATGTACGTGGATGTTGACGTAGACGTTAGCGCCTGATTATGATTATGATTCATTTATCCAATCGTGTACCGGTGTACCACCGTGTTGAGGAAATCCATTTATCATTAATCAGTTGTTGATAAATTAATATTTGCTGGTTGGTAACTATAAACACTCCTAAATCCCAATCATTATCATTGTCATTATCTTGCGATAATGTCTTTCGTGGAGAGATTTTGTCAGCAGTTACTTCACTTGATCGGTTGAATTATGCTAAAATTACAGTATGCATTTAGAGTTGTGTAATTCAAAGTAGAATGCTACCCACGCTAGGTTTACAAGAGTAATCGTAACGACATAAGTATTAATTATTTTAATATTAACATTAACCATGGGGAATCTATTGGGAAACAGTAAACAGTCTTGGATGTCCTGTGAGCGTCTTAACTATCATAATAATTATCTTATGAATACCATACCCAAGTCATAGAATGTCAGAAATGTTCCAAGAATAATCATAATGATAATCATAACTGTAAACAAAGATCATGGGACAGCTTTTAAAAGCAAGTAGAACTTTGTATACCTATATGCCCGTATAATTTGAAGCATGTTTAATTATGGCTGGATGACGAGAAATTCTTTGTCAGGTTGTCACAATGGATGTGAAGATGAACCGTTAGCAGATTACAGAATGCTAATGCAAATATGTAAGTATGCAGCCAAGGCATGACTTGTTGGATGTAAATAAAATTAATAATTATTTAAATGTAGTAATGACAGTTTGTCTGCTTACCCAAATCTTCCACGAGCTGAAGCATAACTCCACCAATATGTGTGTCTCCCTTCACACGAAGAGTCCGCGGCTCCTCATTCATGTCTGTGACAAGCACGCGGAGTTCCCAGGAGCCATCTCCAACTAAATTGCCGTCGGAAAACATTTTTCCTTTCTTCCAAATCAAAAGCACTGAACGTATGTAACGAAATAATAATATTACAAAAGTATCCTCTTTTCTTCTCCGTGTAAGCTGGGAGGTATATAGCTGTAGAAAATTGTGAGTCTATAATAATAATAGCTCGAAAATTCTCCGAATTGCAATGACCACTTTTTAAAGTTATTATCCTGTAAACTGTAACTTTATATATTGTACTAAAATTCTTGGAGTTATATTTATACTGTTTTCTTTCCGTAAGTACCTACTTTTTTATGCGTGGGCAATAATATCCTTCAAAACTATGTTGCTTTTTATAATGCAATGTTTTATTATTCACCAGGTTTATTTTAGTTTAAATTCCAATGAATGAATGTTTAGGTGTATTCCTTATAATGTTGACTGATTGACCGTTGAGTTTATAACCAGAAGATAATCACTCGCAGGATTACTTGAAATTGATTTACTTAACGTATCTTTGAAGGTGATGATGATTCAGATTGGAAAGGTGAATAATAACAATGATAATAATAATATGGGGTAATAATTACAAAGTGATAAGAGTATAAATCTTTGTGTGTGTAACTGTATCAGGAAATTTTGCTACACTGTGTCCATAGAATTCGCAAGAATCGATGAGGTATACATATAATTACTCAGTTATAATTATTTTTCGGAACGAAAACTGTGTGAATAATTTCAAACGTATTTATTCACAGGAAATAAACACTGGAGGAATTGCGCCTTGACTTGAATGGCTATGTAGTAATATAACAATTTTCGGCACTCGAGTCACGTGCTACAGATCCAGAATGTTGAGCCACTGGCACAGATGTCAAACCGAGTAAACAACATGGTATTCGCACCATGTGTGCGGTGCATGTATGTATGTAATTATACAATGATACAGAGGAAATCGGGGGATAGTGATGAAGATGAAGACGAAGACCAAGTCCAAAACCAAGGCACGAGATGTGTGTGTGTGTGTATACGGGTATATACGAAATCAACAGAATGTGGAAGAGTGGGTCAGGAAAATATTTGTTGGCGGGGAAGATCGTGATTTTTGCCAAAGGTTTAGTTTTAGTGTATTTTTTCTACAAAGACTTCAAGTCAGCTCAGCTTGGTTTTCCTTTGGGTTTCGAAGTGGGTATTCTATTGTGGATGGGGATAAAGGATATGAATGTGGATGTGGATGTTCACAAGCTGTAGCTCAGTTGTGTTGTGAGCAGAATGAGCTGACTAGTGAGTCCGTCTCCGTGTGGTGTTGGTGTTCGTGTTGATGTTGATGTTGGAGGAAAAGTTATTTCGAAACGACGACGACTAAGACTGTAGTAGATACTCGCTGTGCCGATGCCGAGACTGTACTAGGTTTCAGTGGAAGAGGATCCTTCGACTTGGTGTTGGTGTTGCATGTTGGATTGGAGTCGGAGTTGGAGGAATATCGTAAGGGGAAGACTGACTCTCAGTGAGTATGACGATGACGATGCGGCAGCTCTTCAGCTCTTGGGTCTGGTCTGGTCTGACTGCGTTTGAGCCTGAAGGCTGAAGTTGAAGTTGAAGCATGGTCTTTATTCGTGTATATCGCATCACCTACATCGCATCGCATCGGATCGCATCACATTGCATTGCATTGCATTGCATTCTGCCTTCAAGAACTCCAACTCCAACACCAACCTCGTGTCTACTCTAACTCTACTCTACTCTACTAGCTCTGCTCTATCCTGAACGAAACCATCCTCATCCTCGCTCCTATCCTCCTCTGGTATCTGGTAATATACTTTGGATCCTTTGGAATGGGAGAATACCGAATAAGGGAAGGCATCCTCCCATTGGTCCGTCTAGCAAAAGGCAAAATGAAAGAAAAAAAACAATCTGAACTCCCACACTTTACACTTACACACATCGAATCGACATCACTTTAGTTGGTCTCGACCTCCACCACCACCACCACACAGTCACAGTCCCAGTCAGTCTCACAGCATAGCATTAGTAAACAGTCAAAGCCAGCGTCCCAACCAAATCCATCCATCCATACTTGATACGATATAAACAGTTCCTCTATACACCGTTCACAATGCACCATCATAATATAATAATAATTTCGATTTGGATTTGAATTGGGATTTGGATTTGGATAATAGTCACTCGTGTAACAACACTGGGTATACAAATGCATGGGCAACATATCTGGTTATACCTACATATATTTATATACTAAGATTGTAAAAAAGGAATCCGTTTGGAAAAGATTTTCATCTCACCTCCTTGAGTCTCAATTCTCTATCATTCTCTTTTGGGTCCTCAGTCTCGCTGTCTCTGTCCAGTGTCTATATCCAAGCCTTTCAAGCTCATTATAATGCAATGCCCCAACTTCATGCTTTATGATCGCCAATCCAAATCAAATATCACTTGATTAACTCCTTGCCTCCCCATAAACATAATCGCACATGGTCAACAATCAATAACGCCAACAATAATAAGTCCTTCCGATTCCATTTTTATCTTACAGCAATACTATACCTGTATATGTTATTATAATGCTCGTATAATTACCGGTACCTATGTATATGGCAAAATAATATTCAAAAAATCAATTACCATAAATCATTAAACATACAGTCGATTCCTTTAAGCAGCAGTTAAAACAAAACAACATAGGCTTGAGATTAAAAGCTAGGCCTAATAAGATGATAGCAAGTTATGAAAACGAAATTTGGGGTATCATACGAACGCTCGGATTAATGAAGCATATAGTGTTTGTTTTATTATATAGGCACTTTTACTTTTACCTAATCATATGTACATAAAAACGAGGTCCTGCGGTCCTGTCCAAATGACAGTAGTAGGAACAAGTTGTTCATTAGTATAATAAGGAATAGCTACCACAATTCGAATCCAGATTCGAATTCGACTTCCAGTTGATCTCGTCTTCCGTTTCACATTCACGGCTTCTCTTTCCTGAGATTTTAATGTAATATCTTTAGGCAGACAGAGACAGCTACTCCGACTGAGGCGACGTTGTTTCTATGTTGCTCCACCGCAGCATAACAGCAGGTAGACAAAGGCACAAGACCAAGAACAACCAACTTGCACTGACTACGTCTGGCTAATTATGATTTATTAACCACGTCTTCAAACTACTACTTGTTTATAAATCAAGTCTACGAGTTAGACGGCAGAAAAATGAAAACCGATACCACTACCACTATAAGACCATCGATACCATATTTTTCATTTTATTTACGTATCATTCACACGTTGACGTAGACCTAGGATTTACACTCTGCTCGTTTGTTCTCTTAAATGCACCCGAGTATGTTCTGTACCGGAGGAGGCATGAGATCAGCATCAGCATCAGCATTATCCCCTACGGTAGAGGTATGTATAGTGTTGATGATGGTTGGTAATGGTGGAACATGGTAGGCAGATGTACGATAGATGAGGATGAGGATGCGGATGCGGAGGAGGTTAGATGAGACTGGGACGGATGATGGAACTTGTGTGAAAGTGAAATAAATGATGTGTTTCAATTCGACACGAATACCAACCACAGTACCCGCACAACTCTAGGTATGTACTATGAAAATACATACATACATTATTACAATTTTCCTTTGAAACGTCAACGTCAAGTCCATTAAAGTACCTATTGCGGCACTAATATTTAAGGTGGCAAGGTAAGGTTGTTAGTGTTTGTAGTGCAGTGCCTATATTTAAGGGGTGATGCAAAAGCAGATGAATACCTGAACGTACAATGAAATGAATAATGCAAGGGATCATATGCAGATATCAATTTCGAACAGCAAAACCATAAATAATGACAATAGATTATGTATTTGAAGCTAAAACAAATAAATACCTAGCCTAGGGACATGCAATCCACCTGGATCTGGACTTGACGAACGACGAACACATGGCAATTGATATTTTGACAAAGTGAAGCTGTTCGTGAATTATTTCATTGTAATATTGAATATCCTGTTGTTGGCTTTAGCAGTAGTTGCATTATATCATCCACAATCCACAATCCGTGATCCAAAAGGATTTTTTTTACAATTGACTCATCCATCATGAATTTCATGAAACTGGATTCCGAATTCATTTTCTTAGTTAGTTTACATATGTATTACTCACGTACATGTGAAAGCATTTAGGTACATATAGGTAATACGCTGTGAAGGTATTTTTGGCATTGACGTTCTTTCTTGCAAAAAAAAAACATAAGACGGCTGAAGATGAAAGATCGTATGGCAACACTATTATTTACTGCTTTACTTTATACTTCTAACGATATGTCTGGAATTCTTTATGCATTAGTTGGAACAATAGAAATAAAATTCGTTTAGAGCAGAAGGTGTGAGACAATTTGTCTTTGTATGTTGACTAAATATATATAGTACCTACGATGGGATGCGATAGCTGCAAACGAATTCATTGTTTCAATTTACACAGTTAAAACAAGAAAGTACATGTGAAATTATTGCGATTTTGCGATTATGATTCTTGGAAGTAAATATTGTATATATACATGTGCACATTTTGTGCATAATGAATAAAAAATGCCATGCATGAAATTAATTTTACCGATTCTTTTAGCTATATTTAATCATTGAATTATTATTCCCTAACTTAATTGAAATGATTTACAGTGACTGCTTCTTTAGATTGTTATTTTAGCTCCACAAAGCAAAACACTGATATTATATATTATGTACCGGTGTCGGAAAGTAAGTAGTTGATAATTGCACAATAATTATAATTAGCAATTTGTAACTAACTATCCTCATTATGATTATGTGTCTGCATTAAAATTATGAATAATTATACATCTAGTTAAACTTATACTAGCTTTGAACCAAGAAGCTGAGTAAATAGCTGCAAAAAAGTAAACAATTGGTTTCCCTTCATCCTTCATCCCTCTATATATTTTATGGAAAAATTTCGGCAATATTGATGCTATAGAATCAAAACGGGTTTAATTGGCATACATTTGATTATTATAATTAATAGTTACATAATTGGGAAGACCAGCACGCTAGAATTAAATACTGTGATACAAAAACTGTTTAAAATAATGTAAAATTTCGAAATTTTGGGATTGATTTAAATTAACTTCCTTACATCCTTACGCTAGTCAGCAATGTCTTTTAAGCCGACTTTATAATTTGTGTGCTCTTTAATAACTAAACTTGCTCATAATTTTGCTATTTTGGCTAAACAATTTAATTATAATCTCTCCTCTGCTGCCATCTAAAGCAGCATCTAGAACGAATACCAAGTTGCTCCGACCAATAAAAATTGTGGAGCAAAATTCAAAGGGATTATTAAATCGTAAAACAGTAAACAATCGGTCGCTATCATGTTTTCTTCCCTTTCTTCAAAAACCTTTACCCTAAAAACAATCCTACCCTTTCAATTTTTAATCAGGCAATTCTCCACCGAAAGAATTATCAATCCTCACGGCAAGTGCAATCTTGTTGCATCAAAACTAGATTCTAGGTCATTAATCCGCGTGTCCGGTCCCGATGCCACGAATTTCCTTCAAGGAATCATTACAAACGATATTCATCATCTGGAAACCAAACCTGCAATCTTTTCTTTATTTCTAAATCATCAAGGACGTGTACTTTATGATGCAATTCTCTATTCGACAAACTCATCCGGTGAAACTCTCATTGAGTGTGATAGTGCAGTTAAGGCTCAGTTAATGAAACATTTAAAAATCTACCGAGTTAGGAAGAAAGTTGATATTTCTGACGCCGCTGAACTGCAACAGGATATTTGGGCGGTATTTGACTTTGCTCATAAGTACGTTGGTCCTAAATCCTTAGCTGATGATAATACATGTAATTATTCTAGTCGTGATTCTGACCAAGAAGTTTGCTGTAGTCCTATAGTGAGCCATAGTAGCAAGCGACAAGAACTTCCTATCGCCAAAGGGAAGAAGGGTGTGGAAGGTGTTGGTGACCCTAGACTTGAGGAACTTGGCTGGCGTGTGTTTGTGCCCGAGACCGGAAGTGGTTTAGGAGCTTCTGCAGAAGAAGTATTTAAAGATATACAAGTGCTACCAGAAGATGAGTATAGACAGCTTCGTTATGCTCTAGGTGTAGGAGAAGGAATAGCGGATTTACCTCCAGGCAATTGCTTTCCTTTAGAATCTAATGGTGATTATTTGCACGGAATCAGCTTTCAAAAAGGTTGCTACATTGGACAAGAATTGACTGCAAGAACACATCACACTGGAATCGTTCGGAAACGCCTTATGCCCTTCAGGTTACATTTAAATGTGTATTTTAATTATTTAAAATTCGAAAATTTCTGACAGCATATTTATATCATCCCCAGATATTCTTCCCTTCGTGACTGAAAATGTGAAACTTTTTGGCGCTATAAGTTCTAACTATAACTAATGAACATTTCCCGATTTCTGAATTGAATTCGAAATTGCTTATTTTAGTCATTTTAAAGTTCCTGGCTTTTCCTGCTTTTTAGTTTCAAATTTCCTGATTTTTCGTGAATTTTTCGGATTTGGCCCGAATTTCTGGAGTTTTTTTGAATACTTGCCTGATTAAATCATCATTAACGCCATTAAAAATAGAGTTCGTGCGCACGAGCTTCCGAATTTTTCATTTTTCTGTGCATGATTTTGTCAACTTTTAAACGCAGTCTAAAACATGGTCTAATGCATTTTTAGAGGGTCCGAAATGTCCTGAGATTTTCTGAAACTTGCTTTTCCAATTTTTGTTTTCCAATTTTTGCTTTAAAACATTTATACGTTGAGATTATATAGCTTTTCGCAATAAAAAGGCATTTCTATTTCATCTTTTTCCTGTTTGACAGGGCTTTGCTAACGAATTAGAATAGGTATGTGTATCAATTTTCATTGTAATCTGAAAGCTTTGACTTGGTCTCAAAAACCGCCGAAAATCGCCCTCAAATTTCGATGAATAGTTGTCATTTTTCTAAAATAATAGTAACTTTAATGAGAACAATGATCTTTTTATTTCCAGACTTTCACCTACAGCATCGCTCCCCCAAAACGTGGATATAGCTACTCTGAAAATTACGGGGAAGGACGGCAAGGCAATCGGTAAAGTGCGTGGAATCACTGGGTCTTACGGTCTTTCTCTCTCTCGTATAGAAGAAACGCTTTCATCGCCAGAATTAAAGTTGGAAGGGCAAGAAGTAACTATAGCAAGGCCTCTTTGGTGGCCTTTACAGTTGTCGAAAGAATCTCAGGCTCACAAAAAGTGAAACTGGCAGTAGGGAGGGGCGTTCGTTTTGTTGCTGTTTTTGTTTTTAGTCATACCCGCTTTCCTTTAGCTTAAATTCTAGTGTCAACGTCGACCATCGTATCGTAGCTACAGCGAACACGCAGCAAGAAAGTCGGGTATGGAACCGTCAAGTTCAAAGAATGATGAAAGACCAAGATCAAGACGGGGACAGGAAGATCAAGATGGTGCCAACGTAATCGCTCCTGTCGAACGAAAGACCTTTGAGTGTTCCTTATGTCATCTGAATGAAAAGTATGACTATTTTGGTAGAAAACCTCCCTTTTGCAAGTCAGTGAGTTTCGTCGAGGACAGTTACATTATGCGAGATCCTTTCTCATCGAATCGTGAAAATAATGCCAATTTTTTGCTACTAGGTGGTAATTGTGCAGTATGCCTCAAACCTGTGTGTCAAGATCCAGAATGTAGTATTTTTTTTACTCAAAGAATTTGTTCTTATTGTTCCAAAGATAATGTTAATTTACTTCCACAAGAACTTTGCAAGAAGACGAATAAATCGAAATTGAGTTCTTAGTCGCAAATAAAATTCATTAGTACCTAGTAACAATGTTCTTCATTGAAGTAAAACGTATGACTAACTACCTACTTAGCTATCCTACCTCCGGATTTATGAAAGTATAATCGTAACACCTACTTACATACTTACGTCATTACATTAGTAATTAATAGTATTAGAAGTATATGCATATATATATATATATAGTATATGTATACATATTGAAACAAAAAATAATTAGAAACCAACTTATGTACAATCACACTTGTACTTCAAAATACATAAAATAACATCGGAAATTTACCAACACATCTTTACATCATTTAGGTATCAGATATCAAAATTATGGCTTCTTTCCCTGATTTAATTTCTTATTTTTTTTCTTGGCTTCCCATTTAGCCCCTTTCTCTCGGTTGAATTTTTTGAATTGTGTACTTGAAACCCCAGTCAATTTGGAAGCAATTCGAGCCTTCTTTAGCTCACCTTTGTCAGGTTTGTTAGATTTCCGCTGAAAACGAAACAGAAAATAAAATGAATGGCTAACACATGAAGGTTCACACATGAACAGAACATAGATCTGTTCAGTTAAAACTTAACTGTTGTTTAAGTAAACATTTAATGCAATATGTTACCTTCAGAACCCCGATTTCGGCTAAGCGATCTCCCGTGAATTTAACTTCATCAGAAGCCTTATTTTTATTCTTCTTTTCGATTCTTCTGGCTGCATTATTTCCCATTCCCTGTTTTGCTTTCTTGGGTCCATGGTTCTTTTCATATTTCTGTGCTTTCTCCTTAATGAGTTGTTCCTTCGACTTCTTCTCTTTCTTCACGGCTTTATTAACTCGAATTGGTCGACCGTCCAGAGTTTCTCCGTCTTTTTTCAGTGCTAACTCCACCGCATCTACACTCTGAATGAATTGGCGACAGACGTACATTACATACGTATTTCATTATGAAAAGCCTAAAAAATGTCTACAAAAACGTAATAAATATTCCTACACATTAAATCTCACCTCAAAATTTATGTAGCCGATTCCTCTACCAAGACCAGTTACAGGATTGCGAACGATGCGGACACTGGAAATTTTTCCACAGTCGACGAAGAACTTTCTCACAGTATCGTCTTGGATTTCTGGAAATAAATTATACAAATGTGTTAATAAGTACATCACTACTCAAAAATAAATCTGTCCGCATTTTATATGCAAATAACAAGGATTATTACTTAAAGGAAGATTTCCAATAAAAATAGCTTTCTTGTTGTCACGAGTTTTGTTTTCTGCCAAGTCCACTACAATGGCATGTTGATCCATTTGATGACCATTTAATTCTGCAGCAGCCTTTTCAGCTTCTTCTATAGTCTTGAAACGAATGTATGCAACCAAGTTGTACTGGTTTGGATTTAACTTTTTCCTGTGACAAAAATAATTAATTACTTCAAAGTAAAAATAAACTAACAATTAATGAAAATAAAAAATATTTAGTTTTGCAACTTACGAATTAACTGCGACCTTTTTCAACAAATACGGCTTCTGTGGCGCTGCACACCTGTACCGTATCGCTTCGATAGTTCCGAATGGATCGAAAAGTTTCTTCAGCTTTTTCTTAATAACGTAAGGAGGTAAATTCCCGACAAAAACAGTTCGGCCTTCCTGTTCGGGATTTTTATCTTTCGGTTTATTAAGCTCGAAATTTTTCAACTTCTTTGATTTGTCAGCTTCCTTTTTATCGGCATCTGTTTTACCTTCTTCATCATCACTATCCAAGGACGTGTCAGAATTATCCTCTTGCTCATTCTCAAATTCCGTAATAATTTGATCGTTGTCCATAGGAATGCTCTTTAAAAGTTCAACTTTTCCTTTTGATTTTCGTTTCTTTGATTTCTTTTTAGCTTTTCCAGCATCCCCTTCATCTTTCGAATCTGCTTGAGCTAGCTTCTTCGACTTTTTCTTTCCTTTTTTCTCGGAATTTACACTAGCATCATTATTGTCCTCCTCAATACTTATCTCTGTCTGCAGTGTTTTTCCTTTTTGATTTTTCTTCTTGCTTTTCTTGGTCTCTGATGTGAAAGATTCCTCTGGAACATCAGCATCGTCATTATCAATTTTTTTGAGAGATTTTTTCTTCTTCTTCTTTGAAGGTTCAGCTGCAGAACTCCCGTCCTCAGTTGTTAAACTAACATTTAATTCATCTGATTCCTTCGATTCGGCTAATTTCCTCTTTGCTTGAATGCGAATCGAAGCAGCCTCATTATTTGAAAAACGTTCCTTTTTTACAATTCTAGGCTCTACATTGTTATTGTTGCTATTGAATGCAGAAAACAATTTTTCCTGTTTCCTCTTCAGCTTCTGAGTAAAGGATGATGTACTTTCTGTACCTCCATCAGCTGTTGTTGCAGCAGGCTGAGGCTTCCTTACGTGTGTTTTGTTTGAAAAAATATCGCATAATTTTGGGTCTAATGCAGCCTTTTCAGAACCAGAACTTTGAGCCAGTAGACCGGTTATCGAACCAACTTTGTACGCTTTTTTACCCATTTTGGAACCGGAATACAGTATAACCTACAAACAATTCAGAGAAGCTTAGGCTTGCAATTGACATTCGTATCAAACTATGCTAAAACATTTGAATTTAATGCGTATACAGAAATGCAACTGTAGGCTAGTTGCCAACACCATGAACTCATTAATTCAATCAAAAATTCCAAACTTCAAACTTCAACCATCATACTGGCCTTTATAGGTAAAAATAAATATAACAAAGAACTCAAATTATTCGCAATGTGAATTAAATCGAAGAAACTCCGCTGCTATTAAAGATCTAAAGACGCCACAAGCCTAAACCTAAACTAAATGATACTAAAGAAAAGGTCAACATGGAATGAAATAATAAACAATAATGCATAATTGAAAAATAATGCATTATGTATGTAATGTATTTGGTATTTAGTACATTAGTACATTAAATATTTGGTATTTTCAAACCTTTAATTATTCGTTTTTAACGTTAAATTCTCCTTATATAAGTAGTAAAATTCTAAACAGAAACAGAGAGATAGTAATAGTTGTTACTTACGGTAATTTGTAGTAATTAATTATAATTCTGGAATTATTGAGAAACTGAAGGAAGCTTAATTGATGAACTGATGACTGAGGTAAAAAGGTAAACCATGCATTCACGACAGAATCGAAAAATACGAAGAGCAGATTGTGGGATTATATTCAAACCTCTTTGCCGCTCCATGCCCATGCTTATTCTNAGAGATAGTAATAGTTGTTACTTACGGTAATTTGTAGTAATTAATTATAATTCTGGAATTATTGAGAAACTGAAGGAAGCTTAATTGATGAACTGATGACTGAGGTAAAAAGGTAAACCATGCATTCACGACAGAATCGAAAAATACGAAGAGCAGATTGTGGGATTATATTCAAACCTCTTTGCCGCTCCATGCCCATGCTTATTCTTTGCTCTATGAGTAAGGCAAAAGTAATTCTGCATTCACCTAGAGAGTGCTGTTGCTGTTTTAAGCCGCGATTGAACTGACTATATAGTGAATTTGTAAAGCAAAACTTGATTACAATAATTACATTATTTGTAGGCTTTAACCCACCAGGATCCGGTAAGCGCTATTCCTTTTTCTGGGAAGGCAAAATCGACGTAATTATAATCGACGTACTATAATTGTAGTAATTATTTAATGGACAAAATGCAGTGCTAAAGTAATTGCGATGCGGATACGAGGTATCTGGTACCATTGGCTGAATAGGTGGCGCCACAAAATACGGCAAACATGTAATTAGTTTCAACCACGATGCTCTTTATTCATGAATTTCGCTGACATCAAACGTAGAACATATCCCTTAGAACTAAGGACTGTGCATCAAACACTGCTGAACATTAACGACTTTCATGATAGATAATACTTTATTCTTTCCGCATTTTTGCTTACAATCGTTATTCATGTTATTAGGTCATACTTTTAATTGTACACTTAACAGCGCTAATTCTAAAGCGTTTATTTACTCAAAGCAAAATCATAAAATTGATTA
>JAAXYX010002138.1:0-18800 GCA_036851915.1 Ptenothrix huangshanensis
ATACATATGTATCGTTTAGCAGAGAGTATGAAGTTTCAACTAAACATCCACTCAACAGTAAATGCCCAGTTCGTCATACATTTACAAGAAGCATACTGGACTAAATTAGGCAGCTACCTATATAATAATCGAATTCATCATGAATAAATTGTACTTTTATGAAGTTGTCCAAACATAGTGTTGCAGAATATAAAACTTGCTTCTGACACTATAATTGAGTTGGTTAAACATAAAAAGCAAAAAATTCAATTTGTGAAGTAGCGTACTTATAATACTGGCAAAAACTTGTTGATCATTAACTTGAAGCCTAGTCAGAGCTGACGCTGACGTTAAACCATGTTTTTTCAGTTGCTGCGGCTCAGCATTATTATTTCCCGTCGAGGGCAAAAGCTGTGTGGCAAGCTTTGTACGGGAGTAACTCGAACCGTCAGTGACTTCATGACAAACCAGTGTGGCGGACCCAGAGTGGTAATCCCAAGAATGAGGACGATGGGACACATACGGAGGAAGTGGTGGTGGTACAAATTCTCTTGGTGACGACGACGACGGCGGCGAAGGTGATGGCAAAGGAAGTTTCCTTTTGGGTGGAAGAGCCAACGGATTTGCTTTTGACGCTAATAAGGGCGGTGGTAAAGGTGGAATCCCATCGCTTAATAGATCAAATGCAGAATTCAGACTATGTCTTTGGTAATTACATGTCTCCAACTGCCTTACATTTGGTTCTCCGCTTCTTCGATGCTCGATCTGACCTGAGTACCGGTGAATCGCTGGACCCTGAAGTTTTGTACTTGTTGGAAACTCATAATAATCTTCATGACCGGCAGTCGTCGTAGCTCTCAAGAGGGAAACCGAAGTATCTTGCTCTTGAGAGACCGAGCGTTTCGGCCCGTACACAAACGGATTGAAATTCACAAACTGCCACTCTCCTTCACCGGAGGCCGTCGAGGAAGACGGCGATGCGGATTCATTTTGACTCCTGGTCAAGTTCTGCTTCCTCCGCTTTATTCTTGTCTTTAAATTATGCATTCGTTCACTGTATTCAGCTAGCCACATTACTTAATAATACACAGAGGCAAACCACTCCTAGCTTATTGTTCAACAGAACTGAATTTGTTCTCTGCCTTGCAGTAAAAGTCTCAAAACGTTGGATGTAAGTAAACGCAAAGCTCTGAGGGATTACACCTTACATTCGAAGATGAAACAGTTGCTTCGGCAATAAAACAACAAAAGCATTAAGTGTAAGTACCGATGTACGTAGACGAATCACAACACACAAGGACGACGTTAAACCTCTTTCCACCAAATATATCACAAAAATTCTTGTGAGTACCCACCACCGTAGTTTCAAAAGGAACCGACGTGATTTTACCACACGAATACGTGGCATGTAGTGACTCCTAATCCCATAGTCTATTTCAGATTCTCTATCCGACTATACCCAGTTCGGTTGCTATAGTATCTTTTGAGACGCGTTCACATCCACTTCACCACTTGCTACCTACTACACGGCACCAGAAATTTACTTTCGAAAATCTTAATAAAGCAATTCAGATCCCTACAAAGAGAAATTCATAGCAACAAACAACAAAGACCACCACGATGAAAGGACCAAAATAAAGGTCGTAAAAACCAAACTCAGACTGACAAACTTGTTGTTCACTGGGACCAACCAACCAGGGACAATTAATAATTAATGCTCAACTTCCTAGGTACACGGCACTCACTATCTTCTTTTCCTTGTTGACAACTCCAACCGAGGTAAAGTTAGCACGCGTACATCATACATACATGTACATAAACTCAACTTCAACTTCCTATTGCAAAAGTAAAACACAAATATTCCGTGTGTTTGGCAATCCATACAATATTTAAATAATTTAAGAACCTTCGCTGTATCATCGACATCGACGATGATGAGTCAGGAGTTGCGGTCAGTGCTTTTAAAATTCAATGCACTGACAAGCCAACTGAACTGTGTTCTTTTCTTAAAACTCAATGTCACTTCAACTATTGACTATGCTTACTTCCAGTTCGTTTATCTACTGTCTACAAATTCCAAAATCGAGTTCAAGTTTGACCTTTCAGTACACCACAGCAGCTCCCATAAAATGTTTTCCTTCAACTAATTATAATTATATGTGCACACTTTTCACTTTTTAATATTTATAAACACAAAACAAACAATGGCTCTACATAATTAGGTAGGTCTTCCGTATCAAGCTAATGCGGTATTTTTTGAACGAAACACATGTAGCTGACATTTTATAAAATTATAATTTTGCTTTTGCACTATTTCTTAACTCCATCGTCCAAATTCCAAACGCAAGGCAAATAAGTTCTTCTAATCCGCAAAGACAAAATAAGTATAGGCTTCCAAAAACCCGAACAAGCCAAACAATAACGATGACCACCGTCGAAACTAACAACTTTTCACGTTTTACCGCTCAGCAGTACAATTAACAAGGATGAACGTCACTTGCTAACAACGTAACGTCCATGTAGCATTTGATTAAGCAAAAAAGAAAACATAGGCTCTTTCGGGTTATTATCTATCTTGAATTCCACTTCCACTGCACCTTCATCTACCATTTGTTCGTGGACTTCTCACATTCCATTCCATTGCACCTCTGAATGAGTCACAAAGAAACAGTGCGAGCCTGAAAAGCCCATTAAAGTTTTATCACCACCACACTGGCACTAGCACTGGCACTGGCGAATGCTGACATGCTATTTTACCAAGTAGCAGAAAGCAGACTCGAGTAATGTCTCCGGTGAAAAAGAAATTCTTTATACCTTGCAATACAACAAAACTTACATGTATCCATGCAATAACAAAAGACGTGTGTTGCAGTAAAGTAGAGTTCGTTGTTGTTTTTTTGTAGCAGACTTGCCTGTTCTGTAGTTTGTATCTCTGTACTTAAGAAACTCTAGAGTAGTGTTAAACCAAGGTTGACGTTGTTCAAACGTTTCACCATAAAAACCACTCCATGCGCTAAACAGATACTCATCTCTACTTCCAACACTGATGAATAATTAATCAAGTTCATACGCTGTAAACTGCATACAAATAAATCCAAAAGAACACGCTAGCACAAGAATTCTAACCAATGATACGAGAGAGAACTTCACACTTTATGGTATTTGTACTGGTACCAATGTTGGTGCACAAAGATCACAACTTGAAGCTAGTATATGTTTAACTTTGACCCTATTTGTGCAAATGAGAGCAAAGCGACTCCAGGCACTTATTCAGGCTCAGAGTATGATCGTGACATAGGATTCAAAAGTCCAACTCAAAAGTTTGAAGTGCTTAGTCTACTTAGTTTATGGTGGGTGAAATGGACTGAAATAATCCGCTTGTAAACACATTGAAGTAAGTAACAACACACTTCCGCACAGTCACTTCCGCTGTCCAACAGCCCAACTCCAATTCTTATAAACTTGCTAGTATTATTCTAACGAAATCTTACACACAATCAAACTGCATCAGCTGAGTCTCGGCTTCGTGTATGCTACACAGTACTGCGTGACTGAACCCGTTTTACTTATAACGACGAAAATGAATGTGTAAAATGAAGAATCTTCCACATCATTAATTTAGTGACTGGTGACGTTGTAACTGTAACTAAAGCTACAACAACCGTGCAAACCATCAACATTCGTAAAAATCACCAGTACTAGAAAAAACATGGTGACAAACGATGCAGCAAATAAACTAGTAATTCAAAGTGGATGCAAACCGTGGGACAGGACACCCACATCACTGGTATCTACTGACTGTCCACACATATAACAAGAGCATTACTTGCAGCTAACGCAATTATATAAACAGTGTTAATATAATTCTCTAATTGTATAACAGAAGAAAGAAAACTGGCACGACTTAAAAACTGCTGATGATGCTACATTGTACTTACAGCACAATCATAAAGAGCACACAAAATAATTTTGTGCACGTAGCCGATGAATCTATTTAGACTGCTATCAGCATAATGCTCGGTGGACACATCAAACTTCAACACGCGTGTAGCGGAAAATCTTCAAGTTCCTTCTGAGAAACACAATCGTTCCACACACTCAGCGTTTCATATCTTTCGAGAAAAAAACTCTTTAGGGCAGCGGATCCTATCGGTCGTCTGCGTCTCACTTCGTACACAACCACTACTAAATAGACTAAGATTGAGAATGTGAAACGCATTCATTCTCAAGTAAGTTAAACTCCCATGTATGTATTATCTGAATCGTAACAAAGTTATTGAAAAAATAGCTGGACGAATAACCGAAGAATACATCGTGCGAGAATATTACATGTTCACATTCTCAAAGATAGACCCAAACACAATACGCACTGAAAAGGGAACTTGGAGAAAAATCCATGGTTTTATTTCGGCCGGAGTGGTGTGGTGGTACTCTCTCTCGAACTGACAATAAATGTACATTTATATATGCATTGGGATGTTTATGAAAAAATAGGGACCATGCTCACACGAACAGCATGAACTTGTCTAAGGGGCAGCTGTTCAAGTACTGAGACACAATACTGTCCAGGGTATTTCAAATTCTTGGTACTTATTACCCTTGCCAACACGTACCTACATACTAAACTCGCCCACGGGGAAGTACCTAGCCTTCAGTTGTTTACGATATTCACTGGCTGGAGTAGACCATGCAAGACCTGTAAAGTTATGGTCCAAGAACTGAGTACACACAATGCTGTCAGGCCTACCGCCTCAGATCGGCACTCCTGCAACCCTCTGGTAGGGGGTAAGTAGCCAATCCAACGGAACCTAAGATGCTTTCATAATTTTCTTCCTAGTCGATCCTACATAAATACACATGAAACAACAACTCCCAGTGGAAAATGCATTACATACTTACTGATATAATCCACAGACTGCATTAAAGTTCCAACTACATCTTTTTACGTCCCAAAGCATCTCATAGCCAAGTGTTCTTTAACCTCGGGCAACTTCAGGAAACTATTTCTTCCCTTATTCACAACTTGCAAGATTACGCTAACTCAACCATAAAATAATAACTTAAGACTCCTCAATCTAATCGCTCTAGAATTAGAAACATTTTATATTGAGCAGTTTCAATTTTGTCACGGTCAAGAGGTGACAAACTCTATCGTCTTTCATTGCGCTGGGTCTGGTTATCAAGCAGTCATAACTTTTGAGAGCAGCACATGCCCAAAATAAACTGCTGTAATACTTAAATACAAGCAATATCCTTGTTTAATGAGTTCGAGTGTTATTTCAGTTATTCATTCATGTACCACTGGTACTTATAATTATTGAATTAAACACAGGCATCGATTACTCAAATCGTACAGGACTAGCGTGCAAATTCGTACCGAGGCCTATCTACATACCTATAGCATACACCTGAACAAACCAGTAAATTAGATGTAGAAATGCGCTACCATTAAACGTTTAATTAATACAATGACTACCGACATTAATTTTCTAGTGATTGGAGTTAATTGCAAGCTTCAAAGAGAAACCTTCATTTACTCAGCTGATTCCAGATTATCCTGATCCACAGTGCATATACTAACATTGAAACCTTCGTTAGACGCGTTCCCTTTGTCTGAGACCGTTGCACCTATCTACTTTAAAATAAGATTTATCTGACTTCTAGGACTTCTCATTCTTTGTGTATACCAGTGTATAGTCTGTATAAATATACAAGCAAAACCATGTTTATATAATTAACAAGCAGTCGAACTGCTTTCGTGCAATACGTAAAATCGTAAAATAAAGTTTCACTTTTAAGGGGACAGTAAACGAATTAAATGTCCGACATCCCGAGTATCAGCTGCGAGAAAATATGATTCAAGAGTGAATATGGAGCAAATGGTGGAAACTCTACTTCAAGTTCAATTCATAGGTGGTAAAGGAATACCTTTTTACTTTGGGGATAAAACTGTACGATGTGCTTTAAGGAACAAAGCTGCGCGGTACGAGACCCGCTTCAAACACATTATAACTACCGCGTCATCAACCCTAATGTATGAAAGTATACACAAGACAAATGTCACCAAATGTCAAGTGTGCTTGGCTTTATCTTGATACAAGTTGATGTTCTTAAAGCTCTCAGTAACGAAATCAAAGAAAGCAGAGCTAACTCAAACGAACAAGATTTGGGAGCAAGGAAGCATTTACTTTTGTACGCGTATCTTATGGGCTTATGGCACTTAAATCAAACAAGCTATGAGAGTATAAACGTCTAATAACTCATGTCTCCGTTCCTACTCCTGTCATTCTCAGATGGACTCAGCAAGCAGAAATGCAAAAGTGCTAATGCCAGTTAAACATATTCTAATGTGCAGAACGAATTCAGTGGTTAGGCATATTTGTACTGCAAAACCACCCTAATACAAAGCAAAAGACGAAGCCTATACGAGCATTGGCCAACAATTATTGTAAAAAAAAACTCAGACATACCTTTATTTACTCTAAACTCTTATTATGCATACCCTTTTAAAACAATTATGGCAGAAACCACCGTCAAAACAATGCAAACACTCCAACGAAGACCTAATGAATACATCTATAATAATAGACATGACGACGACTACCCGCTGCTGACCTGAACATTTGCAACAGTTTAACATCTCACCAACCTATGAGAAAGTAATTTACTGAAGCCACAACTTTCTCATACAGAGAAGAGAAGTTGTGCCTACAAATAAAACTAGCTATAAACCGAATACACGGTACATAATTGTGGGTACATAAACATTAACGCAACACGCAACATTAAAGAAGATACAATGTCTTATCTTTAAGTTGTATTCGCCCCGACACACTTTTAATGCAGTAAAATAAAGAGCATACAATAAACGCCTCTCCCCTCCAGTTCTTCGTAACTATTTGTGGAAACGGAAATATGACTACAACAGAATACAATACAACAGGCGGTATTTACAACAGTAGGTATTTAGATATCTTCGAAAAGAAAACCTGCCCTACATACACATGCATACACATTGCCGTCGAAGAGGCAAGCCATGTTAAACGCATTTTCCTTTCTGCCTAAATTCAAAATATATGTTAAACGTGCAACTTTGCGCTTTGCGTTCAACATACACTGTGAAAATTGCATTTAACATGGGTTGCCTCTTCAACGAAGATATATATATATATATATAGGTACTTGGGTATATGACAGCAGAACTCACTGCCGCCACGGTATGCGTGAGAATACAAATGTCACCTAAATTATATATAAAGCGTGTTTAAAATTTCAATCTATCTATCCTCACCGAAAGCTTTCGGAAAGATAATTTATAGGTACTTTTTAGTGCAAAAATACGTAATAAAAACTTGACACCTAGCGTATGCCTAAGACTTTATTTATGAGTTCCACTCTACCACAGAATAACATGCAAAACCGACGGATTCAAAGTGAAGGACACCTACAGGCGTATCCCAAATTTTATTTCCTTTCATAAATCATAATTCCACATCCTTCCCCAGTCCTCACTAAGATCGCGTAGGTTTCTTTCCATCTTTACACAAAATTTACTGTCAGAAAAGTCACATCCTAACGGCTACTATTATCTATTAATGGATTATTATTCTTTGATCACGCAAAATAAGCTCAACCATGCTCCCAGTCACCTTTATCATAAAGCTGATAGTTACGATTCGAAGGCGAAGAAAAGTGCCGCGTCGATATACACGGAAGTAAATGGGAACCTGTGCGACAATGATGCAATTCTAGATTAACCTCAAAAACTAGGGACGAATCCAAATAAATTGGTGGCTACTACAAACCATAAGATTAAAAAAAATTAAATTGTGATTTAAATGTCACCCAGAGCATTTACATTCCAGTAGGTACTTGTCGTACCTCCGTGACCATTACTCCGGAAAATATGGCAACCCTGAATACAGAATAAAATGGAAAATATCAGCCAGGGTCGTCCGTCCTGCAAAGGAAGAAAAGTTATACGTGCTCATGATCTTGGCACGAAATTGGCTGCAGGAAACGCAGACTTCTATGAAGAGCAAACCACCCTCTTCTCAACCTCAACCTTTCGGATAGTCAAGGCCTAGACCAAAGCTTCTAGAAGTACAAAAATGGAAGGTACCTAACTGACTCTGCATTACACATTACCCACTCACGGATACCTAGAACCACTGCATGTACTGTGCAGAGCTTGACATCTACATCTTCCATTAAATATAGTAACTATACTAAATTGTACGGTAAAAATAAAGGGTTTGATTCACTGATTTATTAGTCCATTAGTTTTGTAATCCGTTTACAGCAAATTGTAGCCCTCAAGTCTCAAGTGCTGCGTTCGCAAAACGTACTAACTTTACACCTTTGAATGCCACAATTCGAGTCCATCTCCTTCTCCATAGTCCTAATCATAAGCTTAACTTATGCATACATCACGAGGTATCAAGATAACTAAGCAATATAATATACATGGGCTGATGATTGCAAAATTACAATATGATTTACGTTTGCCTTATGCACTCCACGCTAAAACAAGTCAACATACAAAATATAAGTGTCTCTCTCTCCAAAGCGCGTGCACTCATCAACTCAGAAATACAACTTGGTCACGTACAGACACTTAACCAGAGTATCCCTAATCCAGACAAGCATCTTGAAGTGCCTACTTCTGCTATAATTAGAATTAAATTGTCAGGAGTTTCATTTGAATAAAGTATGCCATAATATGCTCACGAAACGTACGACAACCACGATGTCTTGTTTTTTATTTCTAGTCTAACATAATTATATGACTCATTTCAACGTGTTATTTCATGATGATCAAATAGAATCAAAACATATTACGTTTTCTGATTATGCAAAATATGACCCAGTAATAATGAGGCGTCACGATCAAAGATGGTACGATTAACTAGGTACTTTCGTTTTACTAGAATTTGCAAACTTCTGCGTTCGTGACCTAGTGGACTTCAATTACAACTAATCGGGTTCACCCGATTAAAACTAGAGTGGCAAACGATTTTCAAAAACATTTCAATGTTTTCCACATTTCCTGCGGTATACTCATTTGCGAATCTTATTAAAGACTTTCTCCTGTATTAAGTCTACGTAGGCACCCGGCTAAATCAAAGTCCCGCGTTCTAATGGAGGCCAACGTTTTATTTAAAGTTTGACAGCATCTGTATACCTGTAGTAGCGTGCCTTACATATTATTGCCAATCCTCTTGACCGAGTACTTTCTACAAAAGTCGATATGAAATCTAAAGGAACAATTTGACTAATCGTCGTCTATGGTACACTACCTAATGTATAATCCTTCCACCAAAAGTTGCATACTTTCCAAACTTCAAATGAGCACATCGTCACCCGTCACTATCACTGGAAGCCAATTATGAAGATAATATTAGTAAACAGAGGTGAGTAATTGTACCTGAATTTGAGCTTGAGCTTGAGTTAGACGAGCCGCCCCAAATGGGCAATTTTAAGAGCTTCTTAAAGCTGCTACTTCGCTTGAGCGAACCAGAACGTCCCTCATGAAGTTCCATAAAGACGCTGTATTGAACATCCATTCACTTCGGGTACAGACCTAGACTCGAAGTGTGATGTGGAGCTCTTGACACAATTACGCCCGTTTTGGAATGTCCGGTAGGAGATTCAATCATGAAATATCCGTTTAATTGCCACCATTCACTGGTCCGTAACCCCGATACTTGGTGTAATGTTACAGTCGTACGGACACTAGAGCTCGTAATGAACACCGAAACTAGAAACACGTCACACCGCCAGTGATTGCTTTCACTGACTAATAGTTCATTTGATTTACCATAAAGTTAAAGGTACGCACAAAAGTCGATACGGTTCGTATGGGCAAGTGCCTACGCATCCACAAGCGCTTTGGTGATATTCTCCAAAACGCTGTCGAACAATACCACGGAACATGAATTGATTAAAAGCACACTCTGAATTAATGCAATTCCATAGTCATCAAATCTCGTTTGAAAAGTAGACTCGAAAGGTAATGAATAATATTATCCTCGCGTGTTCATAGATCTGCGCAAACTGCAAACCGTAAGTGTAATTGACTGGGTAACTGACGTCGTCGTGGTGACTTCATACATTCGAAGCTAAAAACAGCCACTCGAGTAGAAGAATAATAGTTATGTATCCAACCCATAATCCAATTTACTACTGGTAAATACTGCAGGCCATCACAAATTTTGAACTTAATCAACAATGTCAGTCCAAACTTCCAACATACCATGTATGTACGCGTCAATAATTGCTGATTCAGTGGTTCAATCCATTGACTTCAAAACAATACAGTTACACCCAACGGAGTACTTTACTAGTATGTTTACACACAATTTGTATAAACATAAACTAGCGGCAAAACAAACTTCATCACAGGGTATTGCAGCAATATGTTTTTTCTTAGCGCTTTATACAGCGACAGAAACATTCAATAGAAGAATGCAGACAATATACCCAACACACCATTCAGGAAGCGATGATATCCAAAATAATACGGCAGTAATGGAATTGTTTAATTATACTTGTTATGCTACAGCAGATCACTAGATAGAACAATAACCAGTAATTACTGTACTATATAGCACGCACCGACAGAAGCCGTTGAGTGGTAGAATACTCAGAATAACGAAAACCATATATACATAGCAGTTCCACAAATGTTAGTCAGACAGATAGTTAGCGACTGTACCAGTAAATCTGAATGAAACCGAAGCGGGTTTCACCACAAATATCTAAATATATTATTTGCATTGCACAGTGCCCAACTTATTTTTGCTTGCACTTGTGGGACTCGTGAAGGAAAGTGTAATAATTGTATGAAAGAGTTTTCAGATCTTCATTCACGTCACATAAGCTGAAGCAAGTCAAAGTACGTCATCTCAGAATTAATCTATTTGAAAAGGTTCTCCAAGTTTTCCTCATCCGACCGTCTACAACTTGGGTAACCGTAGACATTGTAGTATATACATGCTGCTCTTCACCCTTTTGCACTAACAAAATTATTTAACAACATTATGCGTAGGCCAGTAGCAAAACTCATCTGTTCTTCTTTTCTAA
This sequence comes from Ptenothrix huangshanensis, assembly GCA_036851915.1. Classification (NCBI taxonomy): domain Eukaryota; kingdom Metazoa; phylum Arthropoda; class Collembola; order Symphypleona; family Dicyrtomidae; genus Ptenothrix; species Ptenothrix huangshanensis. Next base: position 11,065 of record JAAXYX010002138.1, read on the forward strand.
AGAGACGTACGTGACAGTGTATTTGTAGCACGTATTTACATCACTCCAACCAAAAAAGTTAGTACGGAATTCTAATGAGGATGGATAAACTAGGTACCTATTTGAGCTTCGATCAGCAGAGCCGAACTGCTACACCACTGCACTGGCGTTGACTGACTATATTTAGAATTTCGAGTAAGGTGCACTCCGCAGAACTGTACTTTAGGCTTTTAAAGGAGATCAATTTTATACATTGAAAGGAAAGTATGATTTGCTTAGCAAAAATGCAATCTTGTACTCCTCTTGAAAGTAGGTAAGCGTGTACCACAGTAAACTCTAAGCTGCACGTAGAGGCGAATGAGAAAACTATGTGCGCCAAAAAGTAACAACAAATTTGCAATAATATTGAATCATTGAATGAAGAGTACAAGGTAAGGACAAGGACTAGTCCCAAATATGCACGCGGAGGTACTACATAATGTTGTTCATTTACGGGGAGTCCGAAGAGATCGAGATATAGAAATACGCAAACACCCCCAGTGTCAATCCACCTGCACTTCGAACTCTTGTGTGAACAATTTTGTTAACCAAAACGCGCATTTCGAGTACACTAAGCAGAATTACTTCACTTGGCTATAGTTCACAATTCATTCATACTTGATTCTCCGGCTCTTTCCAGTGTCAAAATAAATTGCAGTGATACGAAGAATACAACTGCAATACATATGAGTATCAGAAATCCTTTGAGATTCCACACGGAAACCTATGCTTCATGGTATGTACTATTCATATCTGATTACTTTCTCATGCGATAAACAAACGATCAAGGTGAGGAGCACACATCTGTCAGTAAACAAAGTCGATGCAAACACTAATTCCCCATATATTTGTCATAACAATGAACAGAAACCATTATGATACTGAATGGAATGCAAACAATTGGAGCTGATAAGACTCTTCTAACTGCCTGATGACGCTTAGTTTGCAAGTATAATGTCAGTGACAACGTCAAGAAGAATTAAGATAGGAACAATTGGTACACACTCAGGTTGGATGTATTCTATTCACCACCGGCTTCTGTGGTCATACCACTTCAAAACGACGAAATGTCACCGCCTAACACTGTCACTGTTACACAGTTTCAACAACTTAGATCACATACTTGATCAGACCTTCAACAATTTTTCACTAATTATCCAATTAAAACACCATGTTCAGAGATATTCAGTCAGTGTACTTAATGCAAATTTGCAAATGTATTTTATTGGATTCAACCAGTATTGAAGACTGTTAGCAAGCAGCCTTCGATTCAAACTTTGCAACTTAAAAAGGGAAAATGAAAACGATGACGCTGACGAAGTGCCAACTCACGTATAACTAATAATAGCAGTTATTAATTATTATTTTTGAAAGATAGAACTCCCCACTATCACTGGGTGAGTGCATCTCTGGAACACATGCTAAAAGTGAGCTGACTGAAGTACAGAGATATTAATTTAGAAGTGAATCGTAGGTTCGTATTAGTGTCGTAGTTTTACATTCTCTCAAGCCAAGTGACGTTACATCGTTGGCAAAACCATGTACAATGTGCAAACAAGATCGCAAATGTAATGGAAATCTGCTCTTTCCAATTATGCAACGTAGTTACTACTTACTACGTGCACTCCACATCCCCACACAAGTCAGCATTATATTAAGTTGCCTTTTCTACATATTTCCATAATGTAGGAAAATGTATGCGTCTCAGCAATTATGTTACAACTTATTATTCCATGTCTTCATCACAGTCGAGTCAGCTTTATCATCCAACTTGTATTTTTGGTATTGTACAATTTGAGATTCTGAAACATTTTCGTAGCAAGTCAACTACGTACCGTTTGAATGCACAGTACGCTCAAACTATGCAAATGTGAAGCCTTTCATTTGATTAATTCACTAGAAAAACAATACGTAGCAACGGCAGATATGTAAAAACACAAATCAATGTCGAACAAAGAGTACCAGAGTTTAGGTTTGAGTAAATATTTTTGCTTTCTACTTCGTCTAGAAAATGTATTGACAATCAAGGGTAATGTAGTAGACGTCAGAACGTAACAACCAAGACTTAGTTGAAGAGAAAATGCAGCTGGTTTTCTATGGCAGACACACTCAAGTCCTAATTAAACTTGAAAAAAATAGTTAAATTATTTTGAGACAACTCCAGGAAAAAAGATATTCCGCCTGTCCATGTGTTGTACGTGTGCGGAAGTCTGATGGTATTATTCGATGGAATGAAACTTGCCAGGGAAACAGGAATAAAACCAAGTAAGCAAGCTATCGGAATAGGATGTCCATGGCATGGCTTTTATCTCGCACAGAAGAATTGTCCCAGACCTGCTATTACCTCCACTCTCCCCAAATAATTGGAAGAAAATGCACAAGCGCCGGGTTGCTCCTTCGATCCACGGAACGTGCGAGGCAACGTAAGGACAACTTAAAAGTAACCGGGTACCATTCGACTTCTCCCTCTCTTTGCCGGTGCACTAAATTTTTTCCTGGAGGGTTAGAATTTCGTGCAAGGACAGGAAACAAAGGCAACCGAGAAGAAAGGAGACAGGAAAAGATTTTATGCACGAAAAATATCAAAATGTCATGAGCATGACCATTCTAACGCTATCCTTAAGTCATTGGCAATCAAGTTACGTGTTTATATTCTAAAGATGGTTTTTAGCTCATGGAAATATCAACTGAACATGGCGAAAACTGTTTCTAACCACATCAGTATTTTACAACATTATTATATTTCATACCGCATCATCGTTGAACTGGCATTCATCAGGTCCTATATTAAATTATACACTCATTTCAAGTCAGGTTTTAGCGTTTGGATGGTAGGAATACCTACCCTTATGCAGTACGTCTAAATCCCAAGTTTCAACAAATACAGTAGCAGCAGCTCTACACACAATAAAGACCCAGGCCAGGTAAAACCGGAACATTTTCGCAGAACTTTTATAATAGGTATCCGCATTATCCATTATAACTCTATATACAACAAAAGAGTTACAATATTATAATGCAATTCAATATACTATGTAAATGTCCTGTAGCCATAAGGAAAAGAAAATTATAATACATCTCTAGTATTCTCATAATGTAGACCCTTAATGTATTTAGCGAAATGTTGTAACCGCACAGTCAGCTGTGCTTGCCAGTTGCCAAAGCCAGTAGCCATTGCTACAGCACACTTACAACCTTGGCACAGACGAGAGGGCACAGCTCAAATCCGCAGAACTTACTATGGTAATACCAAAGACTAATACTATGAAAACCTTTTCAATTGGACGAATGAAAACTAAATTATGCACGTTAATGAAAGCCTTACGAATATCCTAAACCTTAATTGATGATACCTTACTGCATTTTTTGAAGCCATACCGATATTATTTTACACGCACCGTTAACCTTTAAATATCAATAAAAACGGATGCGGATTCCTCTTAAAATCGGGGCATCCAAGCAGCCAGTAACAAAAGTTAAAAATGCGAAATGAGGCCAATTTGACATATTTCAGTCCAAAACTGTGAAGGTTTAATTCGGAATCCGTATAGCTGCACAGTACTGCACACAACAAAATTTGTTCATCAAAAGATTTTTATTCCTACTGCAACGTGTCTCGGTGTCCCCACCCTGGATGACTAACCCATGTAATTATTTTATGTAAATTAGGAGGACGTGGATGCAAATGATGCAGTGTTACTAAACTACTTAGACCAAGAATTTGTACACGTACCGATTTCAACATCAGCGGATGACATAGAAGTTCCTAATGACAAGCCGTCGTCAGGCCACTTTTTAACTGTAACAAAATAAAAAAATGTTCAGAGAATTTTGCATATGTACATTTTCATAATACCAGATGATTTACTTGTGAGCATAACACAATTCGTGACACAGTAAGACATCTAGATTAATAGGTACAAGGTTCGCGATATGACTTTTAAAATTCCGAAAGATACTTTTTCTCATGATCAGTTTTTGATACACAAATTCATACACAAGAATGCATAACGAAATTCATGTAAGCACTACAAATAATATACACCTAGCGAATGGGGAATTATATTGTAACTTACATGGAAAATTAGTACTGACTCTTCGCTTCGGATCCCTATCAGGTCGAATTTTTTCTTTTAATCTTCGAAATTTTTCATTAGCTTTATCTTTTTTATGTATCCCCACGCAATTATCTTGCATTTGAGACAAGCAATTACGGTGAATATTTACATTACAATCTGAAAAAAAATACAGTAATGATTATTTAGTATATATATACATGTATATATTGAAAAATTGTTGTAGCATAAATAATGGCGCATCTAAATACGTAGCACTGACGATTCGCATAAAACAATAGTACGTACAAAAAGTAACACACTTTTAAAACTAAAAAATGCAGTAGCGTAACCACGATTTTTTTAGGCGTAGGCCAAATTGCGGGAGTAGATTATATCTAGTATAAGTTTTTGCAAAAGATAATTGCAGTTTTATTTCGTGTGTAGGCTTTGATACAACTTGTTCTCGTTCAGTGTATAATTTAAAACCTGCATCTTATTCAGCGTCAATTATTCAAAAAATCGACCTTTTTTCGTAGAAATTAAAAAAACTGCCGTTTTCGTACACAATGAAAACAACAGTATCATTTTCGTATAAATTAAAAAAACTGCTTCTTTTTCTTACAAATCTGAAAGAGAGTATATTTTAGTAGGTGTATTTTTAAAATCCTGCGTAGGCCTAGGGCCTAGGTCCTAGGTCCTACCTGGCCTACGCCTAATTACGCTACTAAAAAATGCAATCGAATTCCAGGTAAAAAAACTAACTGCCATAATAATTGATTCGGCAGATTACATAGTAGAAGAGCAATAATTATTCATCATGGAGGAGCTGACCATTCCAGGCCCTGGCTAACCAAAAAAGCTCAAGTCTCAATTCAAGCTCAAACCTAAAAGTTTTATTTTGGTGAAGTTGATTTTACAGAACGCTACTAGTTACAACTATTACAAAAAACAAAACTTGTATGTATATATAAGGTCTTAACGTCACCCTGCAAAATTTAATCTAGTAATATACTCATGATAATCCAATAATAATTACAACCTACCTAGTTAAACCGGAGCGTGTAACATGCAATGTTACAGACACTCAGCTAGCGAATATGAAGGTATTATAGCAACCTGTATTGCAGTTCTCATTCTACCGAGAATATCTTGACATTGGGTCTAAGCAAGCTACCCATACTGATAAAGGGAAACTCAGAACTGACTCCAACAGCAGGCAGTACTAACACAGAATATAGGCCTATTTCGTAGTAAGGAAAGGCTAAAGCCTCCACTCAACAGTTACATAGGTAGATAGACCGGATTCAACTCTGTAACAACTGTAAACTTAAAATTTGTGACCTACATTTAACACAATACTCGTGAAGATAGGCTAAGCTGTGGTCCTAGCGCAATAATATGTCACTTAAATTGACTTAAATAATCATAATAATTGCATACGTAAAAGTAGTATAAAACTAGCACCCACGCTGAATATTCGAAATTATTATTGGTTCAGGCAAATATAAGTAGCTTTAGCATAAATGCATTATAGGCTATCCATGTCGAAGGAGAGTGTCAAGTTTTATCGATAACCTTTCTTTCTCTTATATTCACCAATATACATATATTTAACTAATACCATACATTTCTTACCTAAACACTGCAGACCTTGTGGTCCAACACCCCACAGTAATTTGCAACAAATATTGCATTCAGTGTACGAGAAGTAATATTGGGGGATGAAATGGTGTCCATTAAATGAAACCTAGAAATATTAGTATTGATTTGAATACAAACAGCGCAAAATTACATGTACACAAATACTATATACTATATTTGACATCCTTAGAGCTAGATATTGTTCTAAAGAATATCCAACAAAAATAAGGATTGAAAACGTATATAATATAGGTACCTTTTTATTTTTGCTTAACAATTTATGTCTGTAGGACTTTTCTTTCGATACAAAGCTGCTACATTTTTCCACCATAGAATTCGCTGAAGAACTTCGAACTCCAAATTGTTTCTGAACAACTGTTGCTCCAGCATTCAGAATTGCGAGAGTTCTGTCATCCAAACTTTTCTCCCACTCTTCACTGCAATGATAACGTGTTTATTAATGTATAGCAATACTATAAATTCTTTAAGCAATTTAAAATCAATTATGTAGCACATCACGAAATTAAAATATATGCAACAAAATTGATATAAATTTTACTATAAATGCTCCAGTCTTGGCAACAGGTAAGTTTCAACTATTCGCTGCTCTTTAGCTTTGTCGTTAAGGCTATCTTCTAGTTGACTATCAGGTGGTCCAAACATGCTTCCAAGACCAGCAGTTCGTTTGTTTGAAAACTCTTCCAGCTGTTTATTAATTTCTTCTTTGGCTTTATTCCTAGCCTTTCTGAAAACCTGTCAGACAACATTATGTAACAAACAATTAATCCCATTTCTCTTAGAAGTTTGTTTAGCATGATTTTAGTTGCAGATACATATTTTAGCTACAGAAATCCAAGTTTCAATGTAATAAGAAGGGTGAACTGCAATATAATAATGTTTTTTCTTGAACCTGCACCAACTGGTAAGTATGAAATTTCTCGAAAGCCTTGAGATCTTTCCTGGAAAACTAAGGTGAGGAAATTAGGAAAAGGACGTCATTTTATTAAAAGGAAACAAAAGCAGGTGACAATGAGACGGTAAATCGTGGATGAAAAAAAGCATGCATAGGCAGTACGTACAAAATAAAATAAGTAAACATACATAGATCCAATCACTGTGACACTGCTTCCGTTTTCGTTATTATCGTTAAAAACGGCAACTAGAATAAATTATTTACTCGATACCCGATAATTGTCCTTGGTAAATCAATTCATTTTCATATAGGTACATTTATTTTAGTGGATGATCACAAAAAGAATGCGCATCGAAATCTCCAGCGAATTCATTTTACTCAAGTTAGCTTGAAGAACGCGACGATATGTCACACTGAAAATTCCTAATGTATAAATCAGCAACATATCCAGAATGAAATTACAGTCGTACCCATACCTTCAAATTGTTCTGCGTAATTAAACTTGTTTCACGTCTTCACATAGTACTAAAATAGTCCTGTTATCAATATATTGTAGTCTGTAATCATTGAAGGATTTAACAAATGCAAGCATTAAAACAATATATAATTGAATACATTTCGTAAACCTTAAAACAACAAATAAATTAGTTCCACACAGCAGTAACGATTCCTGAGACCGGGCCTTACGCTGAGATTAAAATAACTACAGCAAAATCGAATCCTAGTTCTGTATCAACGTCAGTGAGACACTTCGCCTTTAGACTAACTACTAGCACAATGTCACAGTCATAAGATTTTCTATCAAAATTCGAATATCGCTTTCTGTTACCGCTTTCAGTGCTTACCCGTCTCATCATTTCTTCTTTATCAGACTCATGAAGTAAACCGTCGTCTATTTCCTTCGCAATATTCTCATCAACATGTGGAACTAGAAGGGGCTGTACATTGAAAACAGAAAGGTTAAATACAGTTTAATTACTTAATGTGCTGGTTGTATAGTTTTCATTTTTGGCTGTTTTCAAGACGTTATTCATAAAGAATCAAGAATTCGATCATGTATAGTGCTAAGGAAACGTAAAGTTTTACGTCAGTTTCCCGTCACTTTT
>JAAXYX010002139.1:0-18795 GCA_036851915.1 Ptenothrix huangshanensis
TGGGCTGGGCTGGGCTGGGCCGGGCCAAGAATACGGCCCAGCTCATATGGGCCGGGCCGTAAAGTTGGCCCAGCCCAGCCCATAAAATCAGGCCCAGCACAGCCCATGCCGACCACTAGGTGACTGTACCTTAATTTCTAGAATTCAAAGAGTCAATGGAATTCCGGGGTACTATAATAAATTATTTCGCTAATTTCGTCGTTATACGCATAGTACCTTGCAAGTATCTCCCTCGTGAAATCTCTAGATTAAAGAGAATGCTGTATCGTAAATAAAAACCTTATGGAGGGATTTCCACTGTATTTCCAAAATGTGTAGAAACGGTGTGCACATTTTTAATACGTCATTCAATATTTTTCATTTAATCGAAAGAGCGCTTTTTAAGGTAAATGATGATAAAAGATTGATATTATTTTCTTTAAAATAATCTTGGAAAAATTTTATCTCTTGTACCTACACATACTGCTTGATTTTGATCCCGATGGGGTATGTGGATAGCAGTGGTAGGCATGTAAACGTAGGAATAGGTGCTGCTACAGTGTCATCTCATTTATTAACTGATTAGATAAAATATAAGGCACAATTCTATTCTACCCATCTTTCTTGTAATTCGCAGGTTGACACTACAAAGTTTTAATCATTTGTAATGTTGTCATCAATTAAATAAAGACAAGAATTAATTTAGCGAACTAAATTACACCGTGAGCATACGTAAAATGGGCATTACAACAATTAATAACGAATGACTGCTGTCATTCGTCGGTCGACCGGTATCTTTCCAGTTTTAAAATAATTCATTCCTATTTAATGTCATTTGAAGAACTCGTAAAGCTGAATATTATCAAATACTCTATTAAAAATTATAAACACTATAATAATTATGCGTAGGTGCTAAATAGTTTCAGTTTTGAAAATGCCAAGTTCTTGAAGAATATTTAAACAAAGAGCCATAGGATTTCGAATCAAACAAATGCTTGTGCAACGACTATAACGTCGATGAATTTTTGTGCTATAGCGAGAGTTGACTATAGTGTTAGTAGCGTCTACACAAAGATATTGCGGACCCCTAATTATATATAATTACTATAACAGTTACGTGTAGGTGCTAAATAAATAGTTTCAGTTTTGAAAATGCCAAGTTCTTGAAGAATATTTAAACAAAGGAAGGAAGAGTGCACGGTAGGAGAAATGTTGATATAGTTTTATCTTTATTAGGAAAACATAGAGAGAATACAAAAACCGGTGTTTTTATTTAAGTGTTATTCATTGTCCTGACACTATTATTATTATTATTGTAGTCTTAACACACTGACCGCAGTGAATCTGTAAATATCTTTTGCTCAACGAGAGACATTATAATCAGTATCAGTATCTAATAGAACAAGGCACATGTACACAAGTGTGGTATGTTATGATGTATTGAACCATAATATAGTATAGGTTTTGGATATAATTAGCGAAGATTATCTACCAGTATTGTGTGTTTAACCGCAAAGGGAAGTACAACACTAACACAAATTACTCGGTATTTAAATACTCACCCACCACACACTGCAATTATCTCATACCGTTATACCACTCCACCCCCACTACTACAGCATCCGATTAACCACACCAACAAATTCAGCTGCGACTACATGCTCAATTATAGTGTTTGTTCTGCTGGAGGAAATCAGTTAGCAACTATAGTGTTGGAGACGGAGCATTTAAATGATTTGTTTTGTGTAAAATTAATGCAAAAATGCTGCTCAGATATCCTAACATTAATATTTTCACAATCAACGTTTGTTCCTGTATTAAAACCCTATCATTACCCACGTCTCTTCTGAACTGTTCAGAACCCGGATAAAGAATGTTTGTTTGTTGTCGCAGTAATATTAACGTATGGACGTAAGTATTTCGATCTATAGAGTTTAGTGATATAGTTGATTAGAATGGTTCATACTTGTATCAATTCGATTGAAATAAATTTTGCATTTTTCATGACATCATAAATTCTGATCATATTCGTGACACAGTAAAAATGTTAAAGATAGAAACGGACACCGGAACATAGCTGTCGTTTTAAAAGGAAACCCCGGAGAAACGATAATTATCATCATGACGAAAATGACATCTAGTAATCCATGTATTGTAATTATAACAAGCGTGAGATGATTTGTTTCTTAAACTGAGTAGCGCACTCTATGTAAATATATATGTACACATTATATACCTAATAGCAGTAGTGTTACCATAGTAATAACGGCACGGATCTTAGCTTCTAGTAACCTCACATTTAAAATTAACTAACAATATAATAAGTAAGTAAATATATAATAATAATATAGTCAGTATATTTGGTCAGGTTGCCATCAAAATACTTGCAGTACATAAACGATTCATATTACCCTTAATAATATTGATATTTTGTATTGATATTAAGGTAAATGAATAAATTCCATAATTAAAAATACTTTTCCTTCAAGTCCGGGGATCGGTAGCTACTTTAAAATTAATGACCATGTTTGAATATAACACGTAACGTAGAGCGTAGTCTAATCGTCTCTTATGTAAAGTTAAGTACACTGAAAATTAAGGTATGTATTCGAAAGTTTGGTTTTTGTCGTTGATGGACGTTTGTTGTGTAATGCTTAGAAGGGATGCGGATCACGCAGGGGTGTCCACTGATATTCAAAGTAAATGGTCAATAAACGTACATTAACGAGTGTAAAAAAGTAGTAATTAATTATACGTACTGTACTAGTACCCCGTAAAATAAAATTAGCACGCAGATACATGGTACATCGTTGTTACAATTAATTAGTGTAAATATGAAGTGTTGTCTGTGTCATGTTGCTGACTATCATTCAATATACATACAAACTAGAAAATCTCATTACTTATAAAATGGAAAAGGTTAAGTTGCAACACAGTTTTAGTATTAAGTACCACTACCACAGCATTGGCATTAGCTAGGATTAGTCACTGTAGTAGTTGCTATTATTGTTTTACAAATATCTTACGTATTACAAAATACAAAATGTAGTAAGTTCCTCCACCTTCCACGAAAACAGAAACAACTAATCAGTATCAAAATGCACGGACATTAAGGTATAAATATTATGCAAAAGTTGGTTTATCTCAGTACCACGCAGAATTAGAATAAATTGGTCAATAAATTAATACAATTAGACTTAGGATAATTACTATTGGAGTCATGTGCATTAAAACTGAAGCACAGTATTTTGCGCAAACACAAAAAAGTAATATAAAATAATTGATAAACTAAAGAAACACAGACCTGAGTGTAAGCAGGTAATCAAAATCAATTTGATACGAAACCTTAGTGTCCTATTTCAGGGTGGTCGTTATGTCTGTCTGTAAATATGCATGCTATGTTGTTCTAATACTCTAAACAATTTGACAATGTTTGTTTTGGAACTGGACGTATAAGTTGATTGAAGATGGTATCTGCTCTTCTCTTCATCTCGAGTCGTTCAAAGAGTTTCCTAAAAATATACTCAAATGCTGCTCTCTCGGGGTGCGACTTCTTCCTCATCTTCATTTGCATTCACATTATTAGCAACTGTCTCGCTTTGTGTTTCAACATTATGTTCCTCTGAATTTTCCATCTTAGCTGCGTCAATATGGTTAACTTGATTCTGGCTTGCCTGGCTTCTGCAAATACGTGTACAAAATTGAAGAATTCCAAAAATTGTTATTACACCAGATAAAGATAAACTTGGACGTCTAAACAAAAATCTTGCAGAAGTAAATATAATGAAAGGTATACGTTGTGGTTACTTACGCGTCGACGTTATTTGAAACTGGAAGTTCACTAACATGATCCGTGACCACATCAATAGTAATGTCTCCCGACACATCAAGTGCCTCCACTTTCATAGAAAAGTCATTTTTGCCGGTACTAGTTCCATCACTTTCAATTCCAGGAATGGAACAATGAGGGAGCTGATACTTTGCAGATAACGTAATGCGTTGAAGTTCACTCGAGCTACACATAAACAGACCCTGTCCGTTCGGTGTGAATACTAAACTGGAGATCCCGCTAAAATAAGGCATCAAGGAAACGACAGCATAAACATATTATGTAATGTTCAAGATACTCAAGAATACATCAAAAATACGGGTACGAGTACGTGATAAAACTGAACGGTACCTTATATCTTCTTTGCGTAAGCACTTGGTAGAAATTTGCCTCTTGAGGTCTGGTAAAGTAATGACGTACAAATCTCCTTGATTCGTCAAGCAACAAAGGCACTTTTCCGCATATGAATCGGAAACTGAATTAAAAATGCCCACGTTCATTCGCCTTAGACGAGATCCTTCTTGAGCTGTCAATTTTAGCTTGCCGAATGGTCGTAAGTTTGGAAGTGTAAAGATCTGAAAGTAAAAACAAAAATTGCACTTCCTATTCTACGAGGTTGTACGTGTTACCCCATTTTTCACTGAATATGCTACCAACCTTGATTTGCTCTTCGGAGCCAATAAGGACTCGATGTGGACCAGGATGGCCTTCAGATGAAAAGTTTTCGATAGAAGTGGAATTAGCATCAAGGACAATTACTGACAGAACTGGCGCCCGGTGTTTCAGCTGAATTTCTTTTCCGATAACACATGCCATCTCAGTTCGTACATCAGACAGGTGGATAGAAAATACATAGACTGTTCCCGAATTTGTCCCAGCCCAGAGTGTAGGAGTGGTTTGTTGAACTTTAGGAAGTATGTAACAAAAATCGGGCTTAACGATTATACACAACACACGAATATTTTTATTTCTGGTAAAATTCTGCACTTCTCCCTTACGACTCATAATGTAGGTTCTGGAGAAAGACAACGATCGGACCATTGATGACATGGCATCGTCAGATGACCGAGCTTCAATTGCTCTTTCCACGGGCTTTTGAACTTGGGAGGGTGGCACTGTACTGTTCCGACTGAAATTGGGTATGATTGAATAATTAACAACGAGAAACCTCATTTCATTGCGTAAAGCGTAAATAAGACAAATATTATAAACTAATTGCGTTGATACATTGATTGAGTTTAAATGCATACACTTATTAAAGTTACCTTCTAGAGTTATCCAATTGTCGCTGAGAACGACCTTTACGAAGTCTTCGAAAGCTTTCGCGTAAGCTTTTCTTAAAACTTTTTCTCCTTGACATGCCAACGTCTCCGCTGGCCATGACGTCGCTGGGATTTAATGTTGATTTGCTCATCAGAATGCGCCTGGAAACATAGTCGTACAATACGAATCCATGCCCAGTACCAACAGCAACAAGTCCAGACGGCCCTTCCAATGCAATAGAAGTTACGGCGGCGGGTGGCTGAATTTGTAGCACCGCATTTACTCCCACAAGCTTATTGTACTTTAGAGGATCGTGTCCTTTCCAAACGAAATTTTCAGCTACAAGATTAACCGTGTCTACTTTGACAGGATCCTCTTCGATGTTTTTCGTGTTGAGAATGACAAGCTGTCCGGCAGTTCCACCAATAGCCAAGAAGCCTGACTTTGTACAATACGCCAACTTTTTTACAGCTAGTCTTGGATCATCCGAGTAAGGATCGAATGTGCCAATCTATAAAAACAATCCATCATATTTAATAATGTGAAACTCAAAATTGTAATTAAATAGTAACGAACTTCACGGCATTTTGTGGCTCTTAAAACTCAGTACAGCTCCGCACCTTTCGAAATGGAGGCCATTCTTCTTCATCTTCTTGAAGGCTGTCAATGGGTTCATCATCGTCGCTGTTAAATAATGAAGAAAAGCTAAACTTTCCGAGTAAAGACATACAGGCACCACTTATACTCCAAAATCGAACAGATCCATCTTCATGGCCAGTTATAAAAAGTTCTTTCTGCCATTCTTGCGTATCCGAGGTTTCTCCCCCTCTGATGGGCCACGGCTACAGACATCAAAAGTAAGTTTAACCGATATGACATTTGAGAACTCGTTTATGGACAGCAAACATATTCGAGTTCGTCTCCTTACATTTTTGGAATATTTGGTGTTATCCTGCCCACCGGCAACATCAATTTCAGAGGTGATATGACACTGATGAAAACAGGTAACAGCGGACGGATGGATAGAATTCAAGTAGGGATTCTTAAACACTGGCCAATCGTCATCCGTCAAATCGATAGCAATTAGTTCTTCTTCTGCCAGTACAACAATTGCTTCGCCATGATCAATAATTTCAAAATCAACGATTTTGCTAGTGAAGTCGAATACAATATGCTTATTCGGAGTTAAAACACTGACGCTGTGATGATCGCCATAAGCTGCTCTGGGAAGTCCACCACTAAATACTATTAAATCCTCAACCACGAGAATTTTACTTATTTTTTTGCAAGGGTAAGGTCCGTAAACAGTTTTGGACTGATTAGTATCTTTCTCTAAATTCCATACGATGTAAGAGCCGTCATTGTGAGATGAGATGATTTCGTTATTATTTTTCAAGGACAAAGACTCTAACTGTTGACTCTGAACGTAATGTTTTACTGACTTATTTAACTTCTGACTCCATTTGGTTATCAATCCACGTTCGTAGCCGATAATTAATTCCTCGTTCATTTCTATTACAGACTCCACTGCTCCAGGATTAAGTTTGTACGTGTCTGGTGCACTATTATGAGTTCAATTAGGTGATTATAATAAATTGCCCATATTACCGAATCAAAGAACGTTCTTAAAATTTTGAAGTAAGAAAATAATCAAAACAGGAACTCACTTCTGAAGTACTACATCAAGATAAATAACTTGTTCGGTCATTTCAAATTTAGCAATATCCAAGGTGTAAACATTTCCGCCCTCAGTTCCGACGTATACTTCATCTTGTTGTTGTTTTAAACGAAGACACGATATTTTCTTTAATCTAAACATAAACGTTCTCATGTAGGTATTGATACAAAATCCGAAAATGCTACATTGAATACACAACTTAATGGTGCCAAAAATAATTACTTTCCGTCCAAAGGATAAGATTTCACAAGGTGAAGCAAGGCACCTGCTCCATTACGGATTTGCCACAAATGAAGCGAGTTGTCATCAGTAAGAGTAATCACGTAACCCTGAAGATTTACAAAACATTCGTATTAGTACGCGAATTCAGGTAAACGCATCGGAGTTTGGATACAATGTTATTCATTTAAATCTTCAAACGCAGTAGGTACAGAAAAAAGTAGATGAAGCAAGTAATTTGACAACGCGCACGATTAACTTGGGATATCACAAAACCCTTATTACTTGACAAATTGTCTTCTACAACATCTGTAACACAACATGTAGCCTTTGCCCAAAATATTACGCGTTTAATTTAATAATTTAGATCAAGGGCTATGGATTACGGGCTATAATACGTTCTAACTAAAGATCAATGATCACAACCGCACCGCTCACAATTGCTCAAAGATGCGCCAAAGAAAAAAGGAAACTCACAAGATTCACACTGAAATTGTCACGTGAATTTTGTAAGGGTTTTAAAGTTTTTTGAGTGAAACGTATTATCACTATTCCAAGGCTTCAAAAAACGTAATTCTGAAGTTACAGATTGAATCTTGGCTAGTAATCACAAACTGACAATAATTGGATTATATTGAAAGACATCGCATGTATTTGATGTTGAACATTTATTGGGAGATTGTCAAAATTGGTAAGAAATTGCATTAAGCTCCAACAAATTTCAGTAGGAAGCTCCAGAATATTTTTGAAGCCACAAGCAGCCTTTTTTGAGTTTTTTCTTTCGCGAACAGAGTTCTGAATGCACATAACGTTGTTAAGCTGATCGTTTTTGACAAGGTTTAAATGAAAACAGATATTTAGGAGAAATCGACAGTGATGCGGTTGTGACCATCACACATTAGAACTTGTAACTATCCCAGTAATGTTTTTTTCATTATCTTCGTAAACAAAGTAATCTGAAGAAATTTGGGGTTTGTAAGACATCAGAACATCACCTGCTTTGGTACAAATAGAACTTTAATTATAGGTGATTCATCATTTGGATGCTGACCAGAGAACTCGACACCAGGACGGCCCAACCTATTTATAATACAAACAAATTCGAACAAATTAATGCCAGACAGATTCGATGAATGGTATATTTTTTCCTGCCATAAAAAGTTCAGTAACCTCCAAAAGTATAAGGTCAAATTGTATAGTTATTATGCTCATGATAATAAATACGACTCACACTCGGATCGATCCAGATTTGTTTCCAACAGCTAATAATTTCAAAACTGGATCGTAAGCAAGTGCACTTGGTTTAGACGGGAAGCCATGAGTTGTCATCTAAAAATACATCCAAAAGTTGCAACGTTAAAAACTGATAAACCCTGGATTCGTGGAATATCGATTCACTCCTATAGTGTACAATAAAACTAGTAGATTCGATCGACTTCCTGCGTAGGATAAAAACTTCTTCCTTGCTTTATTTATACAGCATCATAGGATAACAAACATTTACCTTTCGAAATGCATAAAGATCCCTTTGTAATTTGGCCCTCTCCACTGATGTACTCCCCGAACCTTTACCTCGAATGAATTTCAGCATTTTGGTGTCTTGTAATCTAAAAAAAATAGTCAAGTCAAGTATTATCACCAGATATTTCAAACACACAATTAGTTAGGTTATTTGTATGTCTGAGAAGTGTGCTTTTTGGAGAATTGATTCATCTTTAAATTATTGCTTCTTGAAAAATGTAAAATGTGTTCTACTTGATGCTCCTCAGGTTAAAACCAAAAAATATTTAAAACTAAACATATAACACAGACACTAATTAATGGGCAGTGGGGAAAATTCTGTACTCTATGGAGAAGTCAACAGGCACGTTCAGTTAAAATCTCAAATCCACAAATTCTTATCAGGGAAAATCCTTCAGATAGTTATACTAATTTTGGGTAAAATGAATTGCAGCAATTTCGGAAGAAGCCAGTCTGGCGATTACGTCGATGCAGTCAGAGTCAGCAGAAGCAACGAAAGAAAAATTATTCACAACTTACGTCATATGTTGTTTGTGTTTATTGTAATTAGGAAGCGTCAATGTCAACGAGTGACAACTAACAAAAGTAAGATCCACTCGAGTATACTTCTACTTCCTAACCCAATAAGAACTGGAAATTAAACAATAGTTGTAATACAACTTGTACGAACGGAGCAAAATAACCAAATATTAACTTCTAGTTTGGGAGAAACGACACAACACATTCAACGAGCCAACAGTCAAGCGAACAAACTATAAAAATCTGATGAAAAGTGGCGATTGTATTATTTCCATATCTAAATTTCACACTCGACAGTTTCAAAATGACGTGCACAAGACGGGGAAGAAAAATGAGGCAAACAAAACGTCAAGACGAGGAGTAATCCATTTTTACAGAGTAATAAAAGTACCGATTTGTTTTCGTGTGGGTGGGAAGGAATTGATGGTTGAAGAAGAACGAGTTAGCCCAATTGGTTAAATGCAACTTAATCAAGGCTTGTGCCTATACATTGGTGGTGTGGAGCGTAGAGTAACTGGTTGCCCAAACCATAATTTGCAGCTGTAAAGATATTAAATAGGATCTTTACGAAGGAGAAGGAACAGTGAGAGGGAAGACGAGCTGCGAGGAGCTTGGCAATTATGCAGTTGCAGATACTTTCTCTTTTTCAAAAATATTACTCACGATCAAAAGTAGCAAGAACGACACGAAACGCAACTAACACTAAGTACAATTGAGACAGACCAAGTTGGCTGACTAACAACGATGGGATAATAGCAACAAGAGCCTCGAGAGTGGCAACAGAAACGGCAACAGACTGCACAAGAACAGACAATAGAGATTATGAGATAACTCTGATCCGCAACAGCCGGTCGTCGGTCTCCCAACAACTTCCCAACAACTAACGGCTACACTAACAGTTCATTTAGTCTTTAGCGCAGCCTCCACAATCAACAATTACTTTAAAGCTCCACACTCAGTCATTTCCTATTTGCCATTTATTATTATTTTTGCTAATTTATATTATTATCCACTTGCGACTTCCACTCACTTTCATACTTCAGACTTACACACCTCAATCCTCCGACTCCTGATGCTCAATTCTGAAAATCAGAATAAAACGTGTTTCTTCATTCAAACCACTTATTCTTAGTCTAGTCTCGTCGTCTTGTCCCACTAGTCTTTGGTCCTTGTCTCCTGCACTGTCACCTCCTATCTTCTCTCATCTGGTTTTACTATCAACATTCAAGTCATCATTATTCACTCATATTCCAAATTCCAAATAACTCAAAACCCCAATCACCAAACACATGCAACAACCCAACATTAATGCTTACATTATACTTTCTAGAGTAAACTTTGTCTTTGCTCCTTGTCTGAGATGTCAGACTAAAAACCTCTACAGAAATAATCTGCCCAGGTGATGGACGTTCAACATGTGACTACACCACTATACACTGCACGATTACGATTACGAGTACGACAGACGATTGCACGAACGGAACAAGGTGTGCTCGTGAATGTATAATTAAAGACTGCCAAAATGTTAGCACGTGAAAAATCTACATACAACATAGCTGTCACTTGTGCCTTTATCATTATGGCAAATGAGCTGTGGCAAAGTAGGATGACGATGAGTCAAAAGGAAATGTCCTATCTAACTTATCTATTACTCCAAATAATATTTATGATTATGATGATCAGTTCCAAGTCTTCGGGTGACTGTCTACACGGCTCCACGTAAAAAACACTGACAACTGACAATCTCAACTAAATGTGTTGCTCATGATAATTACTGTCAACTATGTGCACACGCTAATAGTTGATAGTTTGTGAGATAAGAGGAAAGATTTGGATAATGCAACGACTACATTCAATGTTCCATCTATGCCTACCTTAAACTACTCAGAACTTGGAGCTGATTAAGGTATAAATATTGAAAACAATCGAGTGGAGATAAATACGGAGCTAAGAGCATAGGTGATCGACTGACTGATCGAGTCAAAGTCAAAATATGGGTTGATTTGTTTGTATTTGGGATTGGATGGAGTGTGTGTTCTGGTTGGAGCTACTAGTAATTATTGTTAGTGGCCATGAATGAAGATGAGTATAGTGATGGTAGTAGTAATAATAGTTGGCGTCGGTACTGTTGATTGTTTATACATTGAGCTTTAAAGAGCCGAGAGACAGATGCGGATGTAGACGAGAGATAGGTTGTGGTTGGAGCAGACACAGCACAAGACACAAGAGGTAGACAACAGTGAAAAGTTTGAAGTTCACAAGTCACAGGAGAAACAGACTTGAACGAGGGATTTAATTTAATTGTGTAAAGCACTGTGTGTATACACAGTTGTTATGGATCTACTCTTTCCACTTGGACTCTTCTTTCAATTTCAATCTGTCCGTCTACTCCACAAACTCAGTCTCATCACAACACTCCACTCTTTCCTTCGTCTCATCTTCCTTCGCCTTCCCACATTCTTCTGCTCCTACACTCGATCTCCATCCTCAATTGAGCAGTAGACCTCACAGTTCACACTTTAACCTACAATGATGACGAGAACAGTTTGCGCTTTTGACTTTCCAGAATATATAAAACACTGTCAAGAGAAACACTCCTCTTGCCCAGGCCTCTCCGGACTCTAACAACTAAAAAAAACTCTGACTGACTGAGTGTTATATGATGTTGATCATGTGATGATGTGCATGGGAAATGCTAACAACCGACTAAGTAAATTAACAATGAACTATATGGACACTGGATTGGGGAAGTGGACACAGCAAGTATGCGATCTCTCTCTCTCTTGTCCGTGTATCAAGTTTCGGACTATTGTCTAGAGAACTGCCTGGGACTTACGAGAAATGACTTGTGGTTAGAGTGGAAGAGATGCGAGATGGACTTGGATGAGATTCCGTATGCTTCGCCATGGAAAGGCATGGAATAGGAGCTTGTGGTACAATCGGTATTTGGAGGTGGTATGTAAGTCAAGTCTCTAGATCGGTAATTGCAGTAGTAAGTGAAGGTGTAGGTGTTGGTGTGTGTGTGAGTATAAAAGTGTAAAAGTAAGTACTTGGAATGCCAGTGTGGTGGTGAATTGAGTGGATGCTCCTCCGAGGATTGCGAGGACTGAGATGAGGATTGTGATGCGGATGCAGAGTCTCCAACTTCCCTTCCACTTCTCATAGTCCCATACACTCATCCACTCATATAGTCACATAGTCAATTAACAATTTGTACACAATTCAGTGCACTCCTCACGTTGTCAGCCACAACCAAACCAAGGTTCAGTACAGTTCAGGTACGGCTATTAGCTCTCATGTAAAAACCTAAATAGCCAGCTTAAATTGCCCAAATAATATCAAACACCAACATCTACCCACTACCTTCATCACTCCCAGGCTTTTATACACTTGTTCACTATTATTCATCACCACACTATTCACTGGCACCTTCCTCTCTATCTTCCCCCCAACTTACTTCAACAGTAATCGAACCAACAATAAAAGTCCTATTTACAACTACAACGAGCACCGGTACTCCTACCCTGTGTACTCTCCTACTCACACATAATTACAACATTGCACATTCAGTGTTACACCTCTAGCTGTTTTAATTGCCTTAACCAGGCATCTTTGCAAATCCTATTCCTAATTTTGTATTGTAATCCCTACCAGCAACACTCCTCTTAGCTATAGTTATAGTTATAGTTACTTGAGCACGCCAGCACGCTTGATTTATGCGTTTGGATGAAACCACACAGCTGTCGTTATTGTTGTCAATTCAGTATTTCAGTCAATGTGGTCCATCTGGTCCGCTTTTGGCTTTTATTTTGGAGAGAACACTTTTATGTAGAAGTGGCTGGCATACACGACAATCACCGAAATAGTTAGGACAGGATCAACATTTGTTTGGAGTTTAGGACTTTAAGTTAAAAGCACGTCGTTACTGGTAATGGCTGAGATCCGACCGGATTCGTAAATTTGGTCAGTAAAGGAGAGCTGCCATGGTGAAGACGTGCATGCTGATTGCGAATTGCGAATTGAGAATGACTGGGCTCACAGGTGACATTCAAGACCAAGACTAAAGAAAGACAACTGAAAGCGGTGGAACGGAAGAAGCAAAAGGAGAATAGCGAGGGAAAATCGCTGATACTGGTGATGTAGAAGTCGTGGGAAACAAGTACCGGAAAGCCATAGTGCATACTGGGGTATAGGAAAGCATAGACGTAGATTATAAAAAAGTATGTGCATGTGGTATCGTATGCTGTGGTAGCTTACAAGTCCTCCTTATGCTCCTAATTCAAATCCGACTCACGATCAGCGTCAGTCAGTAGTCAGTAGTGTTGATCAGTTCCTTTTGTCATTTCCTGTACACTCATCAATTCACTATTAGTTGGTACATAGTAATGAAAATTTTATTTTTTCATGATTTCATCTGGAACTGCAAACTGGACTACAGTACAAATTATTTGTCGCCAGCACAGTAATTTCATAAAAATCCTAATCGAAATATTTTTCAAATAAAATCTGTGTAATAAAATATAAGATATAACTAAACTTGCATTCTGGTTTCAAGCAATAAAAAGAAAATTAAAAGAATCCTTCAAACGCCTTGAATGTAAGTGCTCCCGCCAAAATTCTTTCCCGTATAAATTGCAACTTTCCGCCCGGCTCGAAATTTCAAATTGTCTTAACCTACTGTAGCTAGTTACCTTGCTACCTAGTACCTAGTGAAACGAAGAAATGAGAAAAAATCCATATTCTTCAGTTTTCTAACATTTTCATGGCGCTCATACTGTGTGGTCAGTCTTCTTACTCGGAGCGGGTGCTTGGATGCATCCTCCGACATTTGATACATTAACTTTTCCAAAGAGCGCTAATTTGAAAATCTATGTCCTTGCAAAAAAGTGTTTAGAAAAATACTCCTTTCCAAAAAAGCTAATTACAAAAATTACACCTTTCAAAGTGCCCTTTCAAAAAAGTGAATACCTTTGTCCAAAACTATATAATTTGAAAAAATGCATTTTTTCAAAAAATATAGTTTGAAAAATTGCTTCATTTCAAAAATGTGTACACATTTGAAAAAGTCCTTTCAAGAAAAGTTATTTAGAAAAATTTAGCCTTTTCAAAAATTGCAACCTTCATTAACGCGCTTTGAAAACGTGTTAATTGAAAAAATACATTTTTCCAAAAATTCGATTTGAAAAATTACTTTTAATTTGAAGAAATATAGGCTTAAAAAACGCGATTTGAGCAATTACTTCCTTTCAAAAATGTGTACACTTAAAAATAATGCCCTTTCGAAAAAAATAAGTAAGAAAAATAAAATAATAAATAAAAAGAAAAATACAGCGTTCTCAAAAATTGTAGCGATCAAAATACGCCCTTTCAAAAAGTGGTAATTTGAAAAAATACGGTTTGTCGGAAAATGCGATTTGAAAAAATAATACCTTTCAAAAATGTGTACAGTTTTGAAAATAATGCCGTTTCAGAAAAAGTTAATTGCAAAAATTAGACTTTTTCAAAAGTCCAAGCTTCATAAATTCCGTCTTTTCTTAAAAAAAAGTTAATTTAAAACATTGCGCAGGTTCGAGTACGTGCTAACACGAAAAATTATGCCCTTTTAGAACAACACTCCATTAGACGTTTTCAAAATATCTAATAAATATAAAATCTTAATCCCACACAATCAAGCGCCTGCTTCGCCTACCTCTAAAATCGCACCTGTCAATTATCGTACTTTATGGCTCTGATCTCTATTTTCCACTCCCTAAAAACTATCGTTATCGTGAATACTACTCGATTGTGCCTTCGAAAGGCACTCAAATGGGTAGAAATCAAGGCACATTTCCGTACGAATACAAGTCGTTCTAGGTTGGTCGTTTCAGAAGCTACAGAAACGATATTTTTAACCGCAGAATTACTTTAAGTTTTTAAAAAAATATGTATGAACCAAATTAATTTTATGTTGAAAATTCGTATTAGTGAGAAAAATTCCAAAATACAATAAAGTAGGAGTTCAAAAGGCACTTAAGATTAATCTAGAAGGCAATCACTACGTGCCAAATCAAAGGGCTAGGTGCCATTTGAAAAGGCTAGGTGCCATTTAAAAGGGCTAGCTGCCACGTTTGGCACCTGGTTAGCATGTTAAAATAGTCACTGCCTGTATGATCTGCAGAATGGACGATGTTGTAGATACGGTGAATTTTGGTCTCAGGGATTTATTGAGGAGTGACGCTGATTTTCGACTACTCAGTGATCCAAGTGTCGCTCTCGAACCATGAAGATTTGATTAGGGCAACTTTATTATGTACTGCGAGTCCCAAATGACGCGGAAGGGCATTGTAAGATATCTTATAAAGTTACTTCAATAGTGAGTGGACTCACATCTATGTAATCATAAGGACAACCGGAATGAAAACAGTTTTTGTCTACACAAGTCACAAAAGTCAAAGGATGAAACGGATGCACTGAATTGATGAATTTTCAAAATTCGATGCAGTTGAGAGGAGTGAATTTTGGAGGCGGGAGTACTGATTTCGCTCTACTCGGAGTTGGTTTCTTCGCCTTCGACAAATCGAGAATGAATAAATGCCAACTTGTGTCTGACCTTAATGTCCAAGATGATGCGAATGGGCATTGACAGACTGATAGGAGTAATTACGGGCGTTAATATGATGCAATGGGCAACTTATGAGCTCAAACTGGTCGTCGATGCAAAATATTAACACAGACGGGTGACAGATGGATAGGTTGCGCGAAAGTTGTGATGAATTTGTGGAACAGATAGATGACCAAATTCAAATGGTGAACGAATATCTCAAAGCAACTTAAGATTGGAATTCAGACCGACTGGAAAAGATTGGATGATTGCACGATCTGAATGAGTGAGAATATTGTAGTTCAAAGGGTAGGTAATTTGGAAGAGAAGGTGAAGTTCTCACAAAATGGTTCATTGCTGAATCCTTTTCATACCAAAGTGGACGAAGACGACTCATTACGATGAGTACTTCAATAATTGTCTGTCTTAATATGAGTTCATGAAAAGGTCAGTTATCAAAATAAAGTACGGTCCTGGTCTCACGGTCAAAAGGGAATTTGGTGAGTGCAAGCATCAGTTCATGCACTTGGATGGCAGATAATTCGTTAAAAGCAACAGGAGAACGAACGTCCCAAAATATCTTAAGTTTTGAAGTTAGCAGTTGAGGAGTGGATTTTATGTGCACAAAACTTTCGTGTGTCACAATCTTAAAATGAAGTTAATTACCTCTCTCGTATGGTAGTCTAAGTTCACATAAATTGTTCACAGCCGACCTCAGCTCATAAAATATGTTATGGTATTTTTCAGCCATTATACGTAGCCTATATGATGGTTACGTGTAATACTAGAGCTAGGATCATTTAGCCGGTCTTGCCAACAGCCCATGCGAAACTAATGACCTCTTAAAAGAATTGAATGGTTGGTTACCTTATTGTTGGATCCAACATCATAATGTCTAATCTCATGAATCCTTAATTATCTCGTCGCCAGGAAATTGGTCAGCGGGTTGACGGCATGGTTTGTTGTCTGGAGTCACGGGATGATAAATGATTTGCAAAATGGTTGTCAAGAATGACCTCAAACTCAACACGATAACAAGGGAGTTTATGAATGCACGGGTAAAGTTACTTGGTTGTGATAACGACACTAAAGATTTGTTCGGGGCAAAGTGATAAGAACTTTAGCCTCAGCCTTTAGCATTAGTTTAAAATTTGCAACAATGAATAATTGGGTTCTTGCCCGAATTACAGAAAAAAGTAACGTCACTAGTCGTGCAGAATCAAAGTGTATACATATCACGATATCAAAGTTCGCAAAAACGAATGGCAAAGAGGTCAAACTGTGACATGAAAGTTTCAGCGTCGTAAGAATACATGTCATGTACATAAGGAATTTTCAAGTGTTCAATGGGTCTGAATTTCGCTTTAGTTCGCTTAAGCTCGGCCGTTTGTTTAACATTGCACCTATTGTGGGTTGGAGTAGAATGGATTTCCCACAGCACACAGCACGGCTGTTCACTTACTCGTTCCCTCACGATTGTTCTGTTCCCTTCACTTGTCCATACGCTGTTCACACAAGACGCGAAAGGGTTTCTCGAGTTTGGGCCTCACTTCACGGCATACACAGTTAATAATTCAGTCTATTTTAAACCGGTTTTCGGTCATTTCATTCACTAGAACACACAAAATGTTTAGCCGGCGCCTGTCAAGCAAAGGGGGAACTACAGGTCAAAGGGTTATGCAGGGTGATGATGCGCATAAGGCAGCTACAGCAGTCGATGGGGGAAATCGAAGAGGTACTCGCTAGACATGTGAAAGGATCTCCTAGTTCTACTATGCGTGGACCATGTAATGAATGGATGAACATGAAGGCTACACGAAGAGATTGGTTTAGTCTATGGCTTTATTACAAGAATAATGATTAGATACTGCACTGAGGCAGGAGCTTAGGCTAGGTCTGAGCTGAGCAAGAACCAAAGCAAGACTGATGGGACTAGAGGGCGGACGGGATGAGGAAGGAATGATGGAGGGTGAAGAGATTGGCATGGGCAGAGGATACGACGAAAAAGTCGTATCTGACAATATCAACCAACTCGCAAACGTCCCAGCCACTCGTGAATTGAAGTCCATAATTATAATTACACAGTATAGTTTCTCACAACTAATTAAAACGCCCACCCGAAATACTCAAACATCAGAGTCTCTCATCGATCTGCTGCTCACTAACTCTCCGCAGTTACAGACCGACTCGAGTAACTTGCGAGTAGCACAAGTAGGTTGTAGAGGAGTGCACAGCAAGCTGCGTAAACGGGAGAGCGAGGGTGTGAAGGAGCGAGTGTACTATGCAAAGGACCAGACAGAGTGCGAGGCGAAGGGAATGCGACAGTGTGGCTTGCAGCCACATGACGTCATTAATGTTGTTGTTGCTCCCTTCGCCTCCACTCTCAACTCTCAACTTGACTCCACATTTTTATAACATAATTCTACTTCACTCGACTCGTCCTCATAATTACATATCGTATACGCTCTGCGTATCACCTAGACAACACACTATTTTAAAGCCAAAATAACAACAAACAATTTCCTCATGACCATGCCTAGTCCTCTCTCAGCAAGGTACTACTTCTCATTAATGTTTTGTGTGTCACGGACAACAGTCGCACGAAAATTTTTCTCTGTAAAATATTTTCCTTTTTCCAGCTTGAATACAATTCAATTTTATTCCGGAAAGCGGGAAATCGGTTCACAATAATTACGATTATATTTACATTTACATATATTTTATCTACTGTTTATTCTCCCTAAACGTCTTCTTTTTTTTTAACATGAGGATTATTTTCTGTTATTACTTTTACACAGCAAAATGAGGAGTGTGAGCCCGGAGTCGTCTGATAGTAGTAGTTCCAGCGAATCCAATGATCGCCGGCATCGATCACGAGAGAGCTCGGATCGTATTAGTAAACGCTACCGCCGTCGACATAAAACCCGTGACGAAGTCCGTTCTCTAAAGAGACAAATGAAAAAACTAATGAAAGTCTGCAGAGGAAAGAGGTCTAGGTCACGGTCACGAAGGCGTTCTCGATCACCAAGCTCTGACGGAAGCCGATACTCAACTAAGAGTAAGGTATCCGCCCCCTCATTGACAAAAGCTCGTGTAGGGAATGCAGGTACCAATGTCACGTTGGACGAGGTCCGCGATGACAAAGCTACAGGCGAACAGGAAGATGATGTCCTGATTATTCATCCAGAGGAAAATGATGAATGTCTA
>JAAXYX010002140.1:0-18788 GCA_036851915.1 Ptenothrix huangshanensis
AACGTGACTACGTCACTGGCAGTTTACGAACGTAAAGTTTTGGCTTGAGTGAAGGCTACGTAGTTTGCGTTTGCATTCACCTTAAAGGTGAATTCGTAACTCGTCATCCTCTAGAAACACATACTGTGAGGCTTATTCAGTTGAGTTCCACATCAGAGCTATCTCACTTGTAACTGTCATGAAAACGTCTCGTAATAGCTAATAGGAGAATAAAAACATTTTTATTCTGGATGTAAGTAGATTCCGGCATGTCTGCACCTTCCCGATACCATCTCTCCACTATAATAACTTCTCTCAAGATCTTTCCAAAACTTGCGTTGCGTGCATGCCAACCAAAGGGAGACAAAGACAGGACGAAATCCCTGTTTTTAAGTAATTATTTTTCACAGCGAAGAGAAATGCAAGTGGTAAGTTGGAGTTTACAGCTAGAGTAAATAAATGCTTCACCGACTGCAAGTACTAACGTATGTATAAGTAGCATGTAGTCGGGAGTAAGTAGTTTAAGGAGTAAAGGAGAATCAAGTGGCAGTGGCATATGCATAAGTACCTACATACAAAGGTTTCGCTGGTAGCTCTTGCTTTCCATATCTCGTTGCGAGTATCAATTAATATGTAATCATGGGCTCTAGAGACGAGTGTATGGATGGGAGAAGTGCACGAGAAGAATGTCAGCCACCAACCAGATTGCATAATATTTTTACACGTATGGTCTAACTTGTTCCGTTCCTGAAAAAATTTTCTCAGACTCTCGATTGCTGACGCTGACATAAAAACAGCAAGCTTCCACACAACCATCAGCCATCACCATCAAGTATCAAGCATAAGACATTCAAACATGAATGCAAGCCATCAACGTAGATTGCCATGTAGTTGCCATACAAACAAAATAATATCCCTGCCTTCCGACCACTCCGACTACATCGCCCACTTCGTGTTCCTTTCACATGATAGTCATAATTTTTCCCCATTGCTCCTCAGCTTCCCCACACCGCCGACTGCATAATCCGAGTAAATTATTTAAGCAAGACAAAACACTCCAGGTTTCAGCTTTGAGAAGTCACATGCATTGCTTTGCTACTCTCTAGTATTACGATTGCCAACAAAATGCCCGGAGGAGCTTTCCTCGATCAACTGTGTGCAGTATAGAAACAATCCCTTTAATATTATCCTCAGAGCCATACACTCAGCAGAGGCATACATAGGAATAGGTAAAACCCAGAACCAACACGAACACGAACAACAAACGACAGAAAGATTGCACACATGTACCTACCTACCTACATAACATACATACATCTCCCCATGCTTCACTTCTGTCTATCCGTCCATCATTCCAACAAATGAGACAATCAAATTACAACACAATTGCCACAGGTATAATAACACCGGCAATGCTTTTTTATAAATATGCATTCGCAATGTTTTCAAATTACTGCGAGCCTGAACTTACAACATCCTTTTCTGGACTTACGGATGCTACCTTGACAATGCAACACAAGCGAGCAATGCTTCCACGATACGATGCAATGGACGTCGGAAGATAGGTAGGTACCTACATCATTTCACATGGGCTGGCTATGGGCTTAATTGGACAAGTCTACGTTATAGAATAGAAATGTCGTAAACGACAAAAAAAGTGGTATGTAAAACCCCACGGTTAGCTATGATATTCTTGTTATTCTGCCATGTCAAGTTTCTTTCGTGAGGAAATGATACAGTTCAATTCACCTTCCGAGGTTTCCTACTAAACTCTGACGAGTATATATTACTCGGCGGATTCTTGCAACTCATGCCACCTTATGAAACCACTACAGTGGATATCGCCTTTCTACTGGAGTGTAAGAGAATGGCCTCTGGGGATATTAAATTTGTCCAAATTTGCGAACCATCAACAATAGGTGTTGTGATATCTCAAAACGAGGAAAGAAAACGCATCCCACTAAAGTAAGGTTCAATAGTTCAGCCCATATGATCCGAACCTAAAATCTACTTAACCTTCTTGCTAGACGAACAGACAAATGCTGAGGGGTTTGAATTCGAAAAACAACTGTAATTGTATTCTCATGTGGGTGCAATGCAATGTTGTTGCATCATACTTTTCTGCTCCACAACGTGCATACCTACACCTACCTAGCTAATACAGGGATTACAAAATCGTATAGGAATACCTAATCGGAAGTTGGCATGTATGTATAGAGCTTGAAGACGAAGCAAGAGAAATCCTTGCTCGTTCGTTCGGACTTGTTTCTAAAAGGGAAGGGAAAACGACCATACTTAATGCCTACCTAGGTAGGTGTAGGTGCATGTACGCAATGACTAATTTTTCAGACGCTATAGACGATTAGACAGAGTCTACTAATGCATACAGGGCTACAGCTGTGGATACTAATAGCACAAATTAATTGTTTCAAATCACTCGTTACTATTCAGTAAGATTAACTTTAACGCCATCATTACATCATGTCGAACCCTTCATTACTGGCAATTAATGTATTTTTCTGGTCGTCTAATTACTGTCCATGCGTGTATGCCATGTAGTCCTAATGCGTTGACTGGAGATGGAAAGAGCGTTCGGATAAGATATAAACTCCTTCTCATTTTCTTCCCTCGTCATCCACTAATATTGACAAGTTTCATGGACAGTGAAAGTAAAAGCACATTACCTAGTAGTTAGTGGCTGTAGACCCAACTTACAGCTATAGAGATAAGTTCTCAACTTGAAAACCATTCTCGAAGCAAGAAAAGAGAAGAGGTAATTTCTGTGTTGTGCTTCTTATTCTAACGTTGTGTGTGCCGTTCTCGTAAAAAATATCCTTGTTATTTTATTGCTACTTAATAAAGTTATTAAATGAATGAGTTTTATGTCTCTGTTCATCATGAAAGACTGAAAGGTCTGAACAGCCGTATGGCTGCATTTTGCACTTGGGATGTAAATTATTTTTTGCTCAATGACGTCACCATTGCTATATATTCCTCCGGTTTGGTGTATTACCATTCCCATTGCATTGCAAGGGAAGAAACAGCTCGAGTGTAATAGGTTGGGAATTTTATAAAAGCTGATTGTAAATATAGTTTGTGGCCACTTATGATCAAGACTTACAGGTCTACATGTATATGTAAGTAGTTTCATTTGAGAATGTGTATACATACAGTGGTTTTTGCGAATACAGAGATTGTTAGCTTATTTGATTCAATCTGGAAAAATATTTGTTCGAAAAGCACTTTGGAGTGTAAGTGTATGGCAGTGGTAGAGCTGCCATAACTCTCCATTTCTCATTTCCACGTTTCGTGCTCAGAGCGTTTTCGGCTCTAGTCCAATGCATCAATGGGCAACTTATCAAATTTATTCCCTCTCAACTACAATACCTCATACACTCATTTGTTCGCTTCAAGACAAATATCACGAAGTTTGGGGAGCATGTTACATAAAAGTTACGTGGTACGGGGGGGTTTACCAACTAACCTGATGAGGCTATCTATGTGTACTTACACTATCTGGGGGAAAACACGGCATAGTTCATTTCCATGCAGTTTTTCTCCTACACTTCACACAAACAATACATGCATATGCATCCACAATATCACAGGTTCAACCCTGGGACCTTTGCGATAAGACTTGTTCTCTCATCATATCAGCGTCTGAGACAACTGAGAGTTTCCAAGGCTCACACGCACTCCTCACAAAATGTCTACCAAGTTCCTTCTACTTCTCCGTCTTATCCCCACCAACATCATCATTCCGTATTGCGTAATTACCTTTTTTCCATCCAATTCGTGAGTTCCTTGAGCAAGAACTTTATCAACGGCGGCTGGGTCGGAGAACGTCACAAATCCAAAACCCCTGCAAAACAAAACATAATTCGTTCCATATCAAAACCAACTTTGTTCACACAATTTTATCAAGTTGAGTAAGTTCATGATTTTCAACCTAGTACCTACCTACCACCACACAACTCAACTCAGGAAGGTAACCTTCCCGAACATTTTCCATTTGCACATGGAAGTGGAAATTCGGAAAACTTTACGAGGACAGAGTTACTATTTCATGCACTCTGTACCACTGGCGAAATTATTTTGACGTGATTCAATGCAGATGTGACCGCCAAATGAAACTGGTTTTTAAAAAATGCTTTGGATTGATGTGTCAACATCTGAGACCGTAATCGTGTGTTGGACAGCCTGACGGACAGATGGACAAAGCAAAGAACAAACAATAAATGCTCAACGAGCTTTACAAGGGAACATCTAAAAACGGATATACATCTTCATTTCGGAAATGAAATCACAAAGGAAAGGAACGAACAAAAACTCATGTAAAAACAACAAAAAAGGTTCCCGTTATGAGATAACATACGTAGATGGAGATACCCATAGGATAGGCGGCTACCTAGGCTGCCATGCATACCTTAGTTGCTGGAAGGCATAGGAAGTTTCATGGCAAGATTATTGGCAGCAAAGCTAATTTAGTTGAAGTTAAAAAAAAAGCAGGAAGTATATTACGAGGTGGGTCCGATTACCAAATTCTATGGTAGGACACGCAAACGAAGTTATGAACAACCAAAGCTTCTACAGTCCATACTTAACATATCCTCTCTGCTTGTTCTTGTTGACTGTGAATTGGTTATTTTTTTAAGAATTCTCATTTGCATCCAGGTCTGGAAAAAAATTGGTAAGGCAGTGTGATGCAGTCTCAGGGAGGGAAGCATGCTGGAAAAAGTACATTTATAGGAGGCAGATGATAATAATGAAGAGGGACGTGAAAAGCTAACATCTATGGGAAGGAAGAGGAGCGGGAAAGCAGGAGGTATAATAGTTTGGTAGAATAAACTTAAATTCATTTCACGGTTGAAGCACCTGTATTTTGCCCACATATAGCAAAAGCAACGTACACCAAAGTTGAGCTAAACACTGGCTCTACGACCAGTGCTTATGTAGATAATTGGCATAAAACCCAAAATTACCAGCAGGCAGGCAGGCAGGAGTAGGAGAGGAGAAGGAGAACCAACATAATGTGCCTCATGCAAGCGTATGTACTACTCTCGTTTTCCTCCGTAGTCCTGGTCCCAATGCATAAAGGAGTAAATGAGCTACGTGGTTAAGGTTGACTGGTACAATACTCAGCTCCTGCTCCGACTAGATATGTGAGTTTCTCATTAAGAGACTCATAGAATCTTTTGATCAGGAAAATACCGGTACACAAGTAAACACGAATAATATTACACTAACTAGTGCACAGAGATTCTTCAACGTGAGTATTAGACCAAATAAAAGTTTATATAACAGCTACTAAAAGATCGTAGGACAGCTACGACTACGATTTCGACTACGAGTCTACGAAAGCAGTGAAGTTCATTTCATGTGCACAAAAAAGTGATAAATGCAATAAGTATTCGAGTACGTTTACTCACAAGGGACCTACGCCACATGGTACCCTCAGAGTCACATAAACAAGATTACACAGAGCACTACTAGTGGATAGTATTTTTTGCTATTTCCTTCGTTTTGGAACAGTGCTATGGAAAAGCTTTAATTTTTGAGCAAAAATTAAATTGAGATCTTTTTAAATCGGTTTTTTTAACTTGAAGAAGGCCCCCTTCCAAATTCAAAAAACTCAGTTTTCACAAATTGATTATTTTGGATGTACTCACACTAATATTCAAGGAAAACATCTTTTTAAGGTTAAATACCCCATGTTAAACCCCATTTCAAAAAGGAGCAATTTAAATTTCTGCTCAAAAGCCAAAACTTTTGTTTAGTATAGCTGCAAAATAAAGCAAAACGCAATCGAGATACTACGCACTAGTAGTGCTCAATAGAAGCTTGTTTTAATGTGACAATAGTTTTTGGAATCTGAGAGTACCATGTGGCGTAGGTCCCTTGTCAGAGTAGAATTTACAGAATGTGAGTCTGTGCATATGGTTGGATCGACGACTACAGTAGTGTAGTAGGGCCCAGTGCTAGAGCTAGAGCAGAGTCGACGGTGAATATTCCATTCCAGTCTAGTATGTCTGCGTACTTTGAAGCAAATAAAATGCAGTTGTCGAATGTACATGAGCACATCTAGAGAGAAGTAGACGTGGACCGGACTGAACCATAGCTCATTTCCTCTCGCCTGCTTGCAACTCCTAGGTTTATTTTCGCCTTCAACTTTTAATGTTCACTAAACAGATTCCTACAGCTCAAAAACGACTCTCCGCTGCTGAATATTCAGCTTGAATGAATAATTACTTGGGATATATTATTCCTTCAGGTCTCTCCAACAATAAACTGCACAACACTCTGTGCCTCCTCTCGTACTGTTGTCGTTTTATTTCTATCTACTCAACAGTATATCATCACACGCTCTCACTCAAACTTTTTAAATCTCAATCACATGCAAACTAATTTCAACTCATGCATAAATTCAAATCCAGGACAGCAGACACATGTATACACATTTGTGTTTTTCCTCCTTCAATCATAAACCATCCATCCCTCTAGTCCTGGGACAGTTCTCGTTGAAGATTAAATCTCGTTACTGCTTCTTACACTTGAACTATTCTGCCACTATCGAGTCTCTCTCCTATCATAACTTCCATACGACAAGAATTAATATTCCACAGATAAATTAATTTCAGAATTAATCTCTGAATATTTCATAGACAATCAAGCGTATTAAAATACTGATTGAAATTTTCAAACGCACGTGGCACAATTAAATCAGGCAAGTTCAACTCTCAACGCGCGCAACCAATCATCAAATCATTTGGCGTTTGAACTCCATTATATAGCTTACTGGAACAAATGAACCCATACCCTGCTTTTCGGTTTTTTATTTCTCCTTTACACGTCTACACCTTGTATATCCATCCAACCAAAATTACATAACATCATTTTAAATCACCGTATGAAATCCACGCGTGAAAAGGAAATCACTGGGGGACCGGCACTATGAATACAGGCTCTAGTTAGGTACGTATATTAGTACCTACTCAAGCTGCATGCGCACAATGGAAGTACATAGGTATGTTATGTACGTAGGCTCCAATAGGGACGTGGATATATATATATATGTATGTGCGGAGCGTAGCTGAAGGCATCCTAAATTGACAATAGTAATAAATACTAACATAAATAGAAACATAAATGGAATTACGATTATGTGCGTAAAAAATGATTACCTTGAGCGCCTTGTTGTAGGATCCTTCATAACCATAACTTCTGTTATCTCTCCATACTTGCTGAAATACTCACGTAGACTTTCTGTAAAACCATTAAAAAGTGTAAAATTAGTTCCATTACGAAGAATCAGAGCAAGATGACAGTAAAGAATATTGTACGACTATCCACCAAGACTTCATTTACATTTCATACTCAACACAATTATTATGTATGCTGCTCGGCAGAAAGCTAGCACAGCTCTAACAACGTTATGATGCATTAATTCCTTTGTTTATCTTCGAAAGAGTTTATGAATGCTTACAATTAGATTGGGTTTGGTAGAACAATACCAGGTAAATGTCACATATAAAGCAAACCGAAGTCAAAAATTAATGCTAAGAGCTTTCGGGCGTAATATGCGTATGTAATATACACCCACGACCGGCGCTACTCACGAATGCGGATTCATAATAGCCTACCATTTACCCTCAATTTAATGATATAGATTCGTAATTCCGTCGCTACCGCACCTTTTCCACATGAAACAAAAACCAAATGTGAAAATACATGCTTTGCAACTTGGCATTACGACTAGGAACTTACGGGAATTCAGAAACAAGTGATTAAGAATTATACTTTGTTCCCTCCGCTCTCTCTCTCTCTTTCTCTTTCTCTATCCATTTCTCTAACTCCATTTGACTAAACTGTACTGACTTGGCGGAATCAAATATATTTGGCCGTCGATAAAAACTGGTAACTACCTTTATTGGTGTCTCTACCAAAACGATTTATCTCAGACCATTTGAATCCTTTCTAGGAGTTTTCACCGTAACGCTCGAATATTGGGTCTCTTGTGATTCTCCCTGGAGCTTACACTTGTCCCATCCGACAGTCCCAGATGCATCATTAATTTTCTCGCACGTACATTGGATACAAACATCACATGACTGGCGACAAATTTACTGCTGGCCTAAATCTTACTCACTCTGTACGGGAAAGCAGGAGTAGAGCATGGTGTAGTAAAAAACGTTGCAAAAACACGTTCTTTGCGCTTTTTTCATGGAGCTTACTACAGTCCAAACTACATGTTTGTGTGGACATGTTGTGCAACAAACTGAAAATAGGAATCATCCGGTTCAAAAACTTGCAAGTACCTACATTTGTATCTACAGCATGAGCCCAAAAGTCTGTGTGATTGTACTTCTGGGATACACTTATCAGTAAAACGCTTACAAAATGCAGCAGTTCCAAATTAAAAATATATTCATTTTACAGCAAATTTAATGCATAAATTATCAACACTTTGAAAAGGTAACTAATCAAATTTGCAATTTAAAAATAAAAAATGACCAAGGAGTTGAGGGACGAAAGTATGTGTGGTTCCCTAAAGCCATAACACTGATCGCCATCGTCAAGACTAGGATCGCCGTAGTGACTACTGGTAAAGTAGTCAAGTCTAGTTTTACGTTTTTTGTACAAATTGAGTTACAATTGGGTGGTTAGTTTTAAATTTCCCGGGAAAATTTTAAAAAAAGTGAAAGGAATTAATTTTGACATTAAAAAATTTGTTAAGATGTCAAAAATTACATCCAATAACTGAAGCATTTGTAACTCAGTTAATGCCAAATACGTAAAACTAGCTTTGCCTACTTTACCAGTAGTCACTACGGCGGTTCTAGTCTTGACGATAAAAAGGCAAACGTGTAGTGTTATGGCTGTAGGGAATCACACATACTTTTGTCCCTCAAATTCTTGATCATTTTTTATTTTTACATTTTAAATGTGAGTTAGTACCCCTTCAAAGTGTTGATAAATCGTAATTGCATTAAATTTCCTAAAAAATGAACATACTTTTAATTGGCCGCTGCTGCATTTTGTAAGCGTTTAACTTGTTAACGTTTCCCAGGAGCACAATCACACAGACTTTTAGTCACATGTTGTACATGGGATGAAGCACGCTACAACGACATGAGTTTCCTGATTAACAGAACAAATATTTTCAACAGAAAAGTAGATGAGATGTGACGGATAGAGCAAAACAAAACGAATAGGCGTAAATAAGTAGTTTTCTCCTCAGAAAGAAATCGCTTTCAGTAAGTCTTGTTTTCCGCTTTTTTAGTCCACTTCCTAAGATCCCTCGCTCAAATTCGAACGGTATCTTTTTTCAGCTTTCAGGTTATTTCCAAACCATAGTCATTTCAAAACCAAAATATCCACCAATCTAACATAAACATGATCTTGTGAAGGTTAATAAATAATGACTACAACCTTCCAAAGTACGCGTAAATATAAACAGTGTGAAAATTTGATCCAATTGAACTCGGTTGAGTGCTGTTAGGGTAGAGCGACGGGTGAAAACAAGTAGGTAGGTATGTATTTACCCACCACGAAGTCGGAGACAGATACAGTTAGACGTAATAAGGTGACAAAAAAGTTAATCTATTGACGTTTTTTTTCTACTTATTTTGCAAAAAGTGCCCTACAAGCATCTTGGCGGAGAATCCGCTACAGTCAAATTTACAGGAATATATAAGTCGTCAAAATAAATCTGTTCGCTTCAGACTAAGCAATATGTAGGAATCCAAATCGAAATAAAAATTGGCCATAACAGTTACGCTCGAGCGTAGAAGCCATAGGAAGGATCAGGTGACTATCAAATTTAATTTCAGTCCGGACACAGTACATACCAAACCAACTAACTACCTAACCTGCCTACTTAAGGTACGTAGGTATACGCGTATTATGCCGAGACCCAGAGGCAAACACCCAGGATAAAACCAAGTTAGCACATATCCAAAATAAAGTTTAGCGCTCCTCCATAACTTCCAAGCTTCCTGTTTACCCAACTTCTGACTCCCTGTAAAGCTACACGAATGCAATGCAACTGCAATAAAACTCGCGAAAAACTCATTTAATTGGGTAAAAAAGTTTTGTCTACATACTTTCAAATTTGAAAACAAAAAGCCATTGAAAGGGAGACACTGACATTACTGGTCTGGTATTCGATACTACATGCTAAATTAAATTTTTTCATGTTTTCCCTACCATCTTAAAATCAATGTGTTGCATTGCTTCCAGGAACAGAGTGGGATTGTGGAGACAACTCCATTGAGATGAACGATACAGTTTACTCCACACAGTCAGAGTCAAAGTCAGAGTACAGTGGTGGGCATAGTCTATTTTTTAAAATCAACTGTCTGCCTGCCTCGTACAGACTTCTCCACTAACATTCAAAGTTGACTCGAACTTCTCGACTTGCATCAATTAGAGTTAAGCCATTGAAACGAGTTAAAGATGAGAGGGCATGGTAGCCGAGATACAGATAGGTGTCTGTGTCTTTGCGAGCAATGAGAAATGGTTATATTTCATTAGCCCGTGATAAAGCAGGGTGAGAGCAAGAGAGGAAGGCAACTGTTACAGAAGCGAGCGGCAAATAATAAACTTCCAAAGGCACGTTGACTTAAGCACCCGAGATACTGAGAGTCACGCGTTATCTGAAGCACAACAAACTTGGGGCACCAAATAACTTTTACAACATGATACACAGACACACCACTGGAATAATGTAAGAGCAAAAGCTCAAAACTCAAATCACACCAACAACATACAGACAACCATATAGGTAGGTATGCATGCTGCCGTGGTGAGACTAGGTTTTAAGCTTCGCTATAGAATAAAATGACTCAGATGAACACCAACACTGAGCGCAGATAGAGAGAGAGAGAGCGAGTGAGAGGACGAGGAATCGTTACATTTGAAAGCATCATTTCGAAACTGTCCTTCACTACTGATTTTTCACCGACTCTGCTCTGACTTGTCAAACGACCTGGAGCAACGTAAGTGCTGGCAACTGTCATCTTGTCCAATGAAACACCTGCTTCATGGCAACATTGACATCAAAATATAATGCTATTACAAAAAAAATGCTGTATTTAAATTAATTTTCCCGTTTTCTCATCCCTCTTCATGATGCAATTCCTAAACGGTGTAAAGTGATCACATGTAAATGTAAATATACATGGCTACAACTGTTTGACGTAGAATGTGCCCAACATGTTAACAACGACTATGAATGCATAACTATTTAAGTATTTACTCAAGTCAGCGAATGGGGCACGTGCACTTTTTGTAGACTGAACAGACCAGAGCATTATTTAAACCCATTCGCACTCCCAATTAGAATCCAATTCCAAACGTTCACATTCAACGGAAATACATGGACACGCATACTTACATACTTGTATATACATACAAGACTGCAGTGCAAAGATCCATTTCATACATTGCTAAATTGCACCACCAAAAAACTAGGTATTTTTCTTGAAACGGACAGAAAAAGAAATCTCTCAAAGAATAAGAGACTTGTACCTCTATGTTTATTTTCTTATGCATTAAACCGAGGAACGGTGAGTTCTGCTCAGACATACCTCCACACGTTATAGATTTCCTCTAGCAGATAACTTCAACCTGAACCACCCAAGAATTAAAAATAATATTGGCTGAAAAATAACTACCGCTTTAATACACCTCCTCCTTGCGTGTATGTACTTCCTTACATTTTAATAATATGATTTTACAATGATTTATTTTTGCCTTGCTCACATCCACATGTTCACATTGTAGTTCGTAATCCAACGCTCTGAAATAATCTACGCATACGCGTTCTACCGTGCCGTACCTACCTAATATGTACCAAGGTAGTGTCTGTGTATGCAGCCACGTCAAATAAATATTTGAGCAAACGTATATACAAATAAAGGTGTCAGTAATCGTATGATTATGCAAAACACAATCTACAGACAAGATAGCACCGTGTATACAGACATCCATGAGAAAGCCCTTTGAATGGCGTACAATTGGTGTCTAACGGAGTTCTATCAAAATTATAATATGATTCGAAAAACAGGGAGCTGTCATGCTTCGGCACTACAAGAATTCCCACTGTAAATGTTTTCTTTAAGTAAAACTACTCGGCGAAAAATGGGTGGAAGTTTTACAATTATAATGACTCTTAAAGAAAGAATTGAATCCAGTGAGGCAGAAGTAAGCAGAAGGAGAGAAGACGAGAAAATCTAACACATCCCTGTGGACCACAATCCCTACAGCAAACCGCGTTCTTACGATGTAAAAACATCAAATCCGTCTTTGAACCGAATCCATTCGTAATCTGTGCTTCATTGCACAACCATTACATCACACATCATTCATGGCTGTACACTCCAATCTCACTCTCATCAAATGCTATTTCCTTTCTACTCAATCAAACAACATGACAAGATTTACACTTCACACTTGTCCCTGAGCATCAATTTATCTATGCAAGGTGTACTTTATTCAAACTAGTGCTGCAAGATTGCATGGATTTTGTTAATTTCTGAATTATCAGAACATAATACGAGGTTGTTAACAACTCCACAGGGTTTTTTAAACCATATAAGATTTTATTATTCACAAAATTGACAAACCTTCACAAGCCAGGAATTTAATATTGTTAACAATTTTTAATTAACAATCCCAGACTCTTGTAATTGTTAAAAGCCTTTACTGTTAGGTGCTTGGAATTCAAAAATTAACAAAACGAGACTATTTTTAACAATCTTACAGCACTAGTCTCACTGCATAATACACAGACAATCTAATCCCACACAAGCTCAGCCTTTATCCTCACACCTTTCCAATGTATCACCTCATAATTTAGCCAAACAGAAACGGCTCGGGCTTGGAGACGAAACGACGAGATGCGAGAGAGAATTTTTCCTACAGCCGTACTTATCTACGCGTAGCAGCACATACATACAAACATTCTTCTCATTTGCCCTAAGTATGTATCTACACTCTTCCAAGATGGGCTCTAACAAGAATCCTTAGCAACATATTTGTTGTGATTCGTTTGTAAATTTAACTATCACCTATCCCCAACTATCATCATCCTCAAATGAGTATGCACACGTGACTCTACCATCACAGAACTTAAACATAGTA
This sequence comes from Ptenothrix huangshanensis, assembly GCA_036851915.1. Taxonomy (NCBI): domain Eukaryota; kingdom Metazoa; phylum Arthropoda; class Collembola; order Symphypleona; family Dicyrtomidae; genus Ptenothrix; species Ptenothrix huangshanensis. The sequence continues at coordinate 13,123 of JAAXYX010002140.1, forward strand.
AATCGTGAATGACACTTACCAGGGCTAGTTTGCCAACTAAGACCTCCAATGAACATTTTCCTGCAACACAAAAAGAAATCTTCCACTTATTAATGAGTTTTAAATCACTTCCAAATCGAGTACTTAGTTACCAAACATATTTATATTTACACAATATATTTTAATGATACTGATTTGCCTTCGATACTGTAATTATAACGTGATAAGTAACTTAACCTCCACAACCAACCAACGAAAGGAACAGATAAGGATTTTGTTCTACCCTGAATTTCAACCAAAGGTTTAGAAACTAGTGCACACAAATAATGACCATTACTGTACGACAAAAATTTCGTCCCGCTTATTTACAACGTTGTAATTGCACATTACGCAAAACTATGTAAATGCACGTGCCAGACGTTTTTGTTCATTTACAGTTGCTCCAACTCAAGAACAGTGGATATAATTACGTTCGAACAAAAAGATAATAAAAAATTATGCAAAAAAACGAAAAAAACTTATCCAAGGTGTATTCCACCGCCTATGAAACAACTACAGTTTTGCATTTTGACAATGAAAAAAATGACTAAGCTCAACATGACAAAGTATGAAAACTTGTGAAAAAAATTAAGATTTATTTCCCGAGCTAAAAATAAGATAGAAATTGAAATGCACAGTGACAGGGAAAAAAATCAATTCTTTAGTTTTCGATAATTCTCGATTATACTTCTCGAGAAACTGAATCGGCTTCTTTCTCGAGATTTTGTTTTTCTTGAGAAATTTCTCGAGAATGTGAAATTCATCAATTTCACTTAAAACCGTGTTAAAATGTTTGCTACGATTCCAAGTTTACAGCGTTGAGTTCAACACTTTTATTTTGATTTTACGTAAGAAAAATTAAAAGTTCCAGATGAGATTTGATGAGAGTTGCTGAGAACCGTTGAGTGTACGGCTATTATACATTTTAAATTGCAGTTTCACGAGCTTTTTACTCTCGAGAAAAATTCTTCGAGAAAATACTTCTCGAGAATTTCTCAAATTCCAAACACTAAAAACTTTATGTCTAACCACATAAACAAATTAAGGAAATGTGAAAGGGAAACGGACCGCTGATTAATCACAGGTACATAGAACCGATTTTTTTTACCACCAACACTGCTTTAATTTGAGATGTCATTGAAAAGTGACAAGATAATACGGATACCCGCTCAAATAAAATACACCTAAATTATGAAAATATATTGCAAGAAAAAAATTACCCTGGGTCATTAGGTACTTCAGCTTGCAATGCACTGTCAGAAGCACTATCCATCTTCACAAATTCAAGATCTTCACTCATTATGCTTGCAACTGAACGAATAAAAATACAATGCCCCAATCAAGACGGCAGGTAGCTAATATATTAATTATTTCTTTATAAGATATACACATTGGCTAGTTGTAGCACTTGTTTAGCAGGCTGTGTGTCTCGACTGAGTAATCAAGATCATGAGGTAAACAAACAAATTATATAATAGTTACAACTAAAATTGAGAACCACTTAAAATGTACTTGTCTAGATATTGGAAAGTTAAGAACTTTGAAGACTGATCTTAACGTGCGTGTAGTTCTTGACTTCAGTACTTTGCTCGCTACAACAACTGGACACTACGAAGAGCACCCTAACTGCCACTACACTGCTTCCAAACTACAAAGAGCTCTGAGGCCAATTCCCGGCCATTTTGGCTGGTTGGCTCCACCTCGTTCCTCCTCCACCCCCCTCAAAACCCAAAGTTTCTCCGTTGACAGAACTCTGGATCCACCGAATATTCAGTGTACACAGCCAACAAAATACTAAAGCCAGCATTCTAGCCTGCTGGTGCTCTAGTATCCGGCGCTTACACGAACTTGCAAACCTTACTCCCTTAAATAATTTTCAACTTGCAGACTGCTCCTGTCTTTTTTCAGCGCTTAGTTTTGCATAATTTTCGCGCTGTTTGCGCTTTAACGTTCCCGCTTTAATACGTCCTAATTATTTTAACAGGGATGACAGTCACGGGCATTCATTGCATTCGTTTTTAAGTACTGGCGGATATGACTGTCAAAATTAGTATGGCAGTGCTCTTGTACAACCTACTCACACATACCTATATAACAATGATAAAAATTCTAGCTTGAAAAGCAACAATCTCCTGGCAACACTTCCGCACCTGTCACTACTTCCAGTAAGCAATTGCCACAGAACGCATGCAACAATTGCTACAAATGCCAGGAAAAAATTGATATAAAATCAGAATAAAACTAATTTACATTGTATTCATAATAAAGTCCTCTAAATTAATGAAACGCAAGTTATGTATGAGTCTCTCACCTCATTACTTACAATTAATTGCTACATATATCTGTGATACTTTTTACCTGTATCAAATCAGATTTATTTGTAATTTTTTTAATGCGTTATTTGCATTGGAGAAATTAAAAGAGACTATTTTCCTACTTTTATATTACCTTTGTCAGTTTTCTCGTTTTGTAAATGCAGATTTTTATTTTAAGGATATTTGCATTTTTTACGGACATACCCGGCGCAAAGCATACACTTAAGGGTGCCGTGTAAGGTAAATGAAGCCATACTCGATGTGCAGAAGTGGGGGGAGGGAGTGAAAACCCAATTTTTAGCTTGATCCAATTTTTCCTGTTTGTTTTAAATTTCAGTTGTAGGTAAAGCGTCCTCACAAATTCGGGAATCTTCTTTGCCGTTTTGGGACACATAAGACTCGCCCGTTCGTCATCACTTCATCAGCTTAATATAAGCTTAAAATAATGATCAAATAATTTTGGTTATATTTTAGCTCTCTTTATATAATCTGAAATATAGGTAAAGTAGTTTCTACATAAAATGCCACTCCGTTTCATGGAAATCAGCACCCCAGTACCATAGTGTGTAGATATTAGATAATGTAGATAATTACTGTGCTGGGCGCCTTCACAGCGTTTAAACTGAGATTGCAATTTCCACCAGGTGCCACCTCATATGAATATCGCTCTAATCTAATGTCAATTCTATTATATAATTAGAAATTGAACGTAAATAAATTTGTAGAAGTAATTGTAACCTAAATAAAATATAAGGTGCCAGTTTTTTGTTACAAAAGTAAAAATTATTTATAGGTTCAGTATTTTGCGTTTATTTCTAGCTAATTATGTAACTCTAAATAGGAACAGAATTGAGTATGAAATGAACTGAGATGTTGGAATACCATAGCCAATTAATTCAAATATAATTATAACAGCTATTTACTTATTCAATTTTGATGTTTTCTTGTTAAACGTCATACGCAGACTTGCTACTCACCTTTAAAAATGCAGTAATAAATATGTTTTTTTTCGACTTTCTTCCTCTCCAAGAGGAAAAAAATCAAAAAAATTGCAGAAAGATATTGAACATACAGGTAATGATTACTCTTCTCAAAAAAATCATGCTGTATTATTTTAGCCTGGTTGTATTCTAAAACTGTATTTAAGTTTAATTTGTATAAACTTGTATTATAGACGTTCTAGAGATTTTAACATAAGGTGGCACCTTGTGGGAATCTCGTTCCCTATTTGCAACATATACTATTTATACACTATGCCAGTGCCAGTCTGTTCCAAACCTGTGTGCAAGTGCATAATAGGTCCAGCTCTATAGTTTCCTGATTTCCTGACTGTAGCTGGGTCACCACTATATCCCCCACTATCTAAAGGAACTTCGTCGTTTCCAGAATTCCAGAAGAGCGAAGCGGTGAGCCTATTTCGTGCTTTATGTGCGAGGAGATTTTCAACTTTTTCAAGGATTGACGAGTTGCAAAAACACTATGATGTCAATCATGCCATTCAAGAATATGTTCATTGTCCCGAGACACTGGAGAACTTCGACCAGTATGACATCCACTTTAGGGAGGAGCATGGATTCGAACTTCCCATGAACTTCCCCGGGGCGAATTTTGGATGATCTTGCTAAGGCTGTTAAAGAGGAAAGAGAAATTAATCTTGCTAATTTGAAATTCTTCCATAATTGTGCAAGTCCTTTTGAACTTAAGCCGGTACATCTGTCTAGGGTAGGTAATGTATTTTATTTTGAATCTATTTAAATCTTGTTTTACTGTAATTTTTATTTGTTTAATAATAACTACATATTCTGGATTTTTGTGTTCAGTTCTCTCCGGATCAAGACCACGCGCTGTGTACTCTCCCAATAGCAACTACAGAAATCCCAGCAAGTCCAGAGCCTCAGGATCCAAATGCAGTACCAAGGCCAACCTGTTTCCAAAGCTCCCATTAGTGGCATTTAAATTCAGATTCAGGATCCGAATAACAGTAATAACAATATTAAGACTGAGGATAGTAATTCAGTTCGGCGTGTGCGAGTTTCTTCGCGGATTAGGTCGCGTTCCCTTTCTCAAGCTCAGGCAGCATCGAGTGAGGGTCCCAGTTGTGAAAGTAGACTGGTGTTAGTGTCACTTTGATGACACAACTCTGATGATGGAGGTACGAAGTGCCGAATACGAAGAAGACGAGGATGGGCTGTATACCCCGGATTTTCTGATGGGAAACGCTTTTCGGGATCGAGAAATCCCGTCCTCCTGCCCGTGTCCGATGAGATCAAATGGGTAGATGCGAATTAAATGGAATCCCAAACCAGCTTCCCGGTTTGCGGGAGGGTCTTCAACGATGAAAAGATGCATAATCGCCATCGTCGTCTACACAATGTAGGTACCTGGGGACAAACTGTTCGAGTGCAAATTCTTCAAGAAGGTTATTGCCACCCACAGCAATCGCAAAGCGCACGAGAGAATCCACACGGGGGAACGGCCATACAAATGCCCAGGGTGCGATCGGAGATTTATTCAGATTTCTAATTTGAAGAAACACATTCAAACACATAAAGATCTCAATAATTTGCAGTAAGTCTTTTTTCCATTTCTAAATATTTGCTCTTTCAGTTGAAAATTTTAATATATTGGCTTATGTAAATTTTAAGCAGTTTAAAATTAACTGCACTTGCAGCCAGTTCAGCCAAGAAAGGATGCTTTGGCTAAATGGGCTTTGTTTGAAGTGCAACATTTTTAACTGACGAAAATCCATAAAACTCGGATTTTCTTATCAGATTCAACATACAAAAAGAAAATCAAGAAGTGCTCCCCCCCATTCATTCCGAATTTGATTATTGAAGCATATTTCATTATTTTCCTGTTTAGATGCTCGACGTTTGGCAAGCAGTTTGTAAAGGAGTCCTACTAATCCTGTATCCAAGAAACCACGCGACAGAGCGGAAATTCCGTTGCAATGTCTGTAACCTGGCCTACAATTACGCTTCACTTCTCAAATGTCATATGAGGATTCACACTGGCGAGTGCGCTTATCAATGCCCCGACTGTCACATGCCGTTCCACGAGCTTCTCTCCGTGCATTACAGGTAAGTGTTGCATTAATTAGTTAATTAAACATTTATTTAGTTTAGATACTTATTAACATAAAGTCTGTAAATAATTTGGTTAAAAATGAACGCTATTTATCTCCTCCAGGAAAAAAATGCATACTGGGGGAGCGTCCTCATAAATTCAGATCTGTGGTCGAGGCTTCATCCTTTCCTCATACCTCAAGAAACACCATCGTGTTCATATGCAAGGAGAAGAAAAGGACAAGTTGACAAACACGAACTCCAATGC
>JAAXYX010002141.1:0-18784 GCA_036851915.1 Ptenothrix huangshanensis
ACACTAGTGAAAACCTTTCATCCAGCGTTGCCAGACGTTGAACTAAGAAAGCAAGGAATTGGGAGAAAATCGAAAAACGTATTTCTATTTAGACGAGAATACCGACATCCAACCTTTTTGATCGATGAATCATGAAGTGACAACTGACAACTGAACCACCGGCAAGTCAAGCAAGTGTCAGATTGTGACTGCACCCTACCCAGTCAACATTCCGGTGACTGCCGAGTCAACACCTCAACTGTCAACACGTCGACGTCAACGGCAACCACAGAGACCGACAGCTACAGTCAGAGTCAACATTCAAATCAAAAGTAATTAAATGTAATTCATAATTAATTGTCAGTATTTCACATACATATACCTATATATATTGTCTCTCATCTATTCCCTGATATTTGTCCATTTTATCGTTTGATGAGATGACACTTAGTATTATCAATTTTAGAATAAGTATTAGAATTATCATTAGAATAATGATTAACAACTAATAATTATTGCTAAATCTGAATTCAATTAGGCTTGATGGTTGAACAGAAGATGCCTATGTAAGTTGTAAAATACCAAAAATTGTTTCAAAAACTTTGCATGAGGTCGTATACTATCAGCCGTTGGCCGTCAAAATTAAAATAAATTGTTGCTTGCGGTTAATGGAACACCCGACATCAATAAAAAATTAATCGGAGACCATAAAGTACCTTCGTGGTAAAGTAAAGCCGCTGGTCACTGGCTGGAGCCGCAGAACTGCAATTCCTTCATAATTCATAATAACTACGAATTAAGGCAGTCACCAATTATAGTCAGTCAGTTGACAGTCAGTGTCAGTATCCGGAGTCAACAGTCTCCAGTCAACAGACAGCATGGATGATGAATACTTGTAATAATTGTAAATGGACTAATTGCTAGTTAGCATTAATATCAAATAAAAGCCTAGGTAGGTCAAAACTATGCACTTTGAATTTTACAACCACTAGTTGACTATTATAAGGCCTAAGGTTAGTAGGTTATCTCTCCTATTCAAATCCGTTAAACAAATTGCGAATTGATTCAACAATTGAATATTGATGTCATTAATTCACTAATTCAGTCGATTGTCCCTGTTTTTGGGCTTCAAAATTTAAGTATCGGCGTGAGTAATAAATACCTAACAAAATAAAATAAACAATTCAAATTAGTTCCTGATCGTTCATGCATGTATTATATAAGCTGGACAATGATTATGACTGGTTAGAGTCTTTGTCGGTTGTTATTTGACTGGGTTTTATTTTATGTTGTGCGTTGTTTAATAAAGGCTCAAGACATCGGGAATGAGATATTTATTTTAATTTGTTACGCCTGACACCTGAAAATAAGAATCTGGCATTACCCGATCAACGATTGACGAACAATTGACATTAGCGAGGAAAGTTAGAAGTGTGGCTAGATGCTGGAAGTCTAATAAATTAATTAAATTGGGTGCAATCTTTTCTTCATGTGGAGAGCAACCGAATATTGTTAATTACTCGGTGTTGACTGTTGTGTTTGGTTGTGCTTACGTGTTGCACGCAATCAGATATGCATAGGTATATATTTGTTGTAATTCAAGTTTAAGTCGTAAGTGAAGGATTGATAATCACAATTAGTAAAGTGTCATTATTATTCCTATTGTCTGTATTCAGTGAAAGTGTGGGTTATCATTTGTCATTTGTTTATGGACTGATAATTTTTGCTAGTCACTAGTTTACGCGAAATGATGCAAGTCACGATGACAATGACTTTGTTTGCATTTGTTTCATGGTACAGCGTTGCGAGTGTATGTAAGTAAGTTATAGTGACGTGGTTATATTAGTCATTTTAGTAAGATTGTATGAATGATATGTAATCTAATTCATTTGATAACCTACAAATAAAGGTAAAAGCCGACTGATGGCTCGACTTTAAAGTCAGTTACATTTTTTGCTTTATCACGAATACCAATGCCAAGACCTTATACAGAAATAATATAATTACAATTACCAATAAAAACGTGGTCAATAGTTGACAAAGTGTTTTAATTTTAATTAATTAATTCTGTAATTTTGAATTTTACTTTGTTGCTCCTAGATCAAGCAATTATTAAGACTACGAGAATAAGGAAGAAAGACACTCAATATCCAAATCCAACCGAACGTTTTAGACTACTTTAACTACTGATCGAGGCTGGTGCTGACTTCGATTTTGTGTGAATGAGAATAGTGCAATATTTTTTCCAAATTCTGAAGTGAAGTGACCTGATCTAATCAAACCAAAACCAAAACAAGCTTACAAATTCTGTTCCACGTGTGACCTGTCTTTTCCCAAATATGGTTGAAAGTGACTCAATGGACCTGGACGGGGTGGACTCTACTCCTTCACTGGAGACTATCGATGGACAGATGGATGTAGATGCTGATTTGGATACAGAAGTCTCAAATAAATCGAAATATCAGAAGGAAAATGTATTCATACATCTTCTTCCCTACGCCGATACTCTGGAACAGGAGACCGAGGATCTGTTGGCCCATACTCTAGTATACTTGTCAAAATGTGTTGTTGCTCGAGATTTACATAGTGGTTTCTCACTCTATACGAAATCCGTGGCAGTGTAAGTCAAATTTCGGAGTTCAATTACGCAACAGATGTGTAGTGGAATTAGATTGAAGTATAATTTAATATAATTGATTTACTTTTTTATAATAAATTATTATTATTTGGAAATCTTTCGTGAAATGAGTATAAATCTGTTCTGGTTTTAGGTATATTGACATGTACGGGAGGAAGTTTACTAAGGCACAGCATATCAAGCTTGTTGAGCTCATGTATGAAGTTTTAATCATGGAAAGTTTACCTTTGGCCATCGTTAATGAAGTGGCAGAATTACTACAGACTCTATTAAGGTTAGTCTTATTTTTTTTATCAGAATTTTGCTACTATTGTTATTGTGTTGATATTGTATTTTATTTGACGCATTGTTAATTACTACTGTGTTTGCTTATGACAGGAAACAAGAATTATTAACTCGTGATGACATTGTGCTTTCGTGGCGTCCTTTGTATGAAACCCTAGACCGATGGGTTTACCATCGCAAATACTCACTGTCCTATGCAGCTAATGCGTAAGTTTATAATTGTAATTACCGTTCCAAAATCAAAAGCTAAACGGTCTCATAATTGCAGCGCTACATAAGTTTTGTTTTTATTCCCAGGAAACTTGAAGCTAGTCTTAAGGATACAATTAGACTTTGCAGCTTGTAAGTTTACTTCTGTAGTCTTGTACATATATTTCTTTCTCTTGCGTTAATTTAACGATAATTTCAAATCAGTTGTTAAAATCATGATTTTTGTATTTCCAAATTAATGAATTGATTCATGGGGTCATGTGTTTAGATATTTCCCGAAAGAAAGTCTATCGGAAATTATTGCAGAATTCTCTCCGATGCTGTGCCCATCATCGATGAAAATGAGTTTTGGTCTAGACATGCTCAGACATTTTTTGCCGTTTCAAAATTCAGAGTGTATTGAAGAATTGTCAGAGTTTGTTAAGTTTCTGCTAACTTTTCACGAGTCTTGGAACAACCATCCAGTTTGGGAATGGGTGAGTTATTATTTTAGTATTATTATTATTATTAGATATGTACATATTAGAATTTTGTACACCAACCTTATTGCTTTATAATTGGGTACTACTTGTGGCTCACATTCATTTTTTTTATTCCTGATTTTGTTTATAGTCGATGATGAACCTTCTTTCCACGGCTGCCTGGAATATGACAGGGAAATTCGACTGGGAGCCCTATTTATCCACGATGTATGCTCGGCTCATGAGGAATTTGGACTTGCCTGTGTATTTCAAAAATGCCAAGAGTAGTGGAACGATTGTGTCTTGTAAAACCTATGAATGTAGTAGTACAGCGAGATGGATAGTATCTACTCTAGTAAGTCATTGTTCATACTAATATTATTAATAAATTGATTACTTTCAATTCTCATTCGCTTTAAGAACTTTGGCGTGATTTTCGTTTTTTGATAATGATATGCATCATAATCTTATTAATCACTTTCAAAAACAGGGACGCAGTCCAACAGCTTTGAATTACCTGAGAACTTTCATGAAGTCATTGGAAACGTATTATAACCCCAACAATGCTGGGCGATGGACTGCAACATTAGCAAACCTTTTGAGGGATCTGGCCGAAAATTATACTAGGAGAGTCAAGCGGTACGGTAGTAATAACGTTTATAATGTCTTACCTTCTTTACTGGAAAAAAAGTTTTTAATGGAAACAATATTGTAGGTGTATAAGTTCTTGAAGGCAAAAAATAATTGTGATATGTAATAGACTGTAGCATAATTGTTCAATCCATGATTGCAGGGAGCGCTTCCTGGAGAAAAAGCGTTGGTGGGCAAAAACTCCGGAAGATAAGAAATTGAGGGAGGACGATATCGACCAATTTGTGGAGATCTTGGCCGGCGTTACGCTTGATTTTTACCTCGATTTGGCTCTGGGAGGCTACGTTCTCAAGTCCTTAGCTGTTCTCAGACCACAAGCTATCATTCCAGCCGTTATGGAAAAGTAGGCTGATTAGTAACATTTTTAATATGAGTTCAGTCCCAATCACGGCTGTGATTTTAAGTCGTTAATAAGCTCTTTTGCACATTGCACTCTTCGTTGTTATTGTAAGAGAGCGTTTTTAAATTAATTATATTTTCGATTTGCAGGTACTCGGGGATGGTAGAGACGTTGACTGAACCGAAAAAGTATATGACAACCATGCGTTGGGTGATGGTTCTGATAAATGTGATGGTTTCCGGAAGGAAAGATGACGAAGGCTACGATGGTCGTCACCTCATCCTTCCTTTCCTCAATTCCCTACTCCCCGCTATCGATCCTAACGATCTGCACAAAACTTTGACAGCTTTGAGCTGTCTCTGCATCGTCGTTAGCTACATTAATCTTGTGGACTGCTCCGCCTTGGCCGATAGCATTGAGGACGAGGTGAGTTTCAACAAAATTGCTTATACAAAGTAACTCATACAACTTCTCACTAATAAAATTAGCTTGCGTTCGTAAAAAGCGCGCCAGGGAAATAACTTACAATTATTAGAAAGACGTAATAAACATTAAATAATGTTTAAAATAAATGTCTCAAGGATTAGAATTAGTGTAAGGTATTATTTTTATGTCTGTATCTTTGTATGTTCTAGGAAAAGCGTGAAATCTGTTTCGGAACCGCTGGTTTCGATGATTTCGTGATTCAGTTGTTAGATCGTGTCTTCACCCTCATTGAAAACCGCGCTCATGAAAATACGCGGATGGCTGACAGTCGGCAGGTGAATACTGTCAACGTTGAAGATCTTTCCTTGCAAAAGATCATTTGGGCAGTTTTCCGACCTTTGGCCACTCATTCTTCAACAGCTATCTGCAAGGTATACTTGATACCTTCATTTTATTAGCAAATAATGGCTATTAAAGAATCGATCGCATTTCTTAGTATGTATTTAGCATTTTAAAGTAACGTGTTTTGAATTATTGTTGATTTGATTTCAGGTTGCAGTGAGCAAAATTGTTGATTTTGCGTTTAGCCACACTTTAGAGACAGATGTTTCGGGAAAATTGTTTGCTGGCATTTGCCAAGCCTTTGCTGTGGTAAGCAGTTAACATTTAACTTTTATTCTTAATTCTTACCGGTACTTTGATTAATAACTAACCAACTGGTAATAATTTATTATTTTTTAAGTTGTACTCACATTGCGCATACACGTTCTATTGATTTGTTTTATAGTCTCGCCCTGATATCATCTTACCAAAATTACTGCCAAGACTGTGCCAGTCCGTCCAGCAACACGTCACTGACGACATTCTGGACGACGAGGATTTGGACAAAACTTTGCTCTTCCACATGCTCCTGCTTTCCCATGTGTGCCACATGCTTCTGTTACTAATTGCGAAATTATTTTTTTTTTCCATTTCATGCATTTTTGTAATTGAATTTAATGTATTGTCATTTACAGACAATGGAAACGATTGGAACGGAACTTTTGAAATATAGAACAGATGTGGAAGCAATGCTAAAAGCTCTGTTAAAATTGAATGGGAAGAAAGGATATATCACAACCAGCATCATCTTCATGCGCCTTCTAAATTCCCTCGTTTTTACTTATCCTTTGGAGAACAAATTGTCCGATGTAGACTTTGACGATCCTAATTATATGGCATTCGAAGTAACAATCAAATTCCATTAGTAAAACATATTTATAAAGTCCTTTTACTTATTTTTATTTGCTTTAATTATGTGTCTTTTGATAAATTAGGACTGGGGAAAGTACTGCCATTGGAAGGATACAAAGGTCACATGGCACATCCCCTCCCTCGAGGAGCTAAATTGGGCCAAGGAGATATTTTTGGAGAAATTTTTACAATTTTCGAAATACTTTGAGAATATTTCTAAACTAGACGAAGGAAATGAGGAACTGAACAAAAAGCTTCTGAAGGGAATGCAAGTTTTGCAGTCAAGTTATGATGGAATTAGCATCATTCTTCCCTTCTGGAATGATACGCCTATAGTTGTGTAAGTTTCTACATGTTTCTATTTTATAAATTCATAGAAGTGGTATGTAATAAGCATTATATTTAAAATACGAAGAATTTCCAATGATTTAATCATTTTTTCACTTGCTATATTTAAAGGTCTGATTCGGTGGCAGATTTCTCTCCCGATCCGTATTATTTCGGTCTGCCAGAGTTTGAAATCGTTGTTCCAGGAACTGGAGAAAATATTAAGAAGAAATATTTCGATATTTTTACCGAAATTCAGGGATACTTGGAAAAGTTTAAGGCCGATGATACTGATGCTTTTGTTTCCGTTATAAGGGTATTGAGGGCTATACTATAATTATATACAATCATTAAATTCAACATTTTAATCCGACAAGTGAGTTTGGAGAGTATATTTGAAGAATTAATCACAAGTAATTGTAATTACATTACAGGGACTGGATTCTCTAATTGTTCCAGTGATAGAGGCTGGATGTCGTTATGCAATTGCAACTAAGCCAAAAAATATGCCTGTAGCACTTCCTGCTGAATTGTCATCATTGAATCCTAAAAAACGGCATATTCGTGTTCGATCCGTTGTTCGGGCTTACAGTTTGCATTTAAAGAGAGTCCGGTAAGGTTTTAGCTTACTAATAATTCTGTATATACCCAGAATTCAGATACTGAAAATTGAATAATTAGTGATTTGATGAATTTAATTTTAAATATTTGAAAATGCTGTCAAACAGTGCGTCGGTATGCAGCTCGTGGACCGAAAGTCATTTGGAGATTTTGCAGAAGCTCTTCTCATTGTGTGTGAATCGCTATGCGAAGGTTCGCTGCGTTGCCCAGCAAAGGTTCTGTCGGTATATTGATTGGTCTTCGGGATTCCTCTGTCGATATGTGACCAAATATATTCTCGATAAGCTCGAACACGATATTCCACATCATGAATACAAGGTGATTGTTTATAATTAAAATTACTTACACTTTGTACCAATTCTTGTTCATACTATCTTATTTGTATTTATTTATTGTGACTTCTGCAGGGCGTCTTGTACGTGCTCCATAGTTCCAAATTCTCCCCAATTATTCTAAATTCATGGGAGGAACTAAGTCGCATTTGGTTAGCACTTCTGAAGAGCCCTTTCTCCGAAAAAAATTCCATTATAGTCTGTCTCCAACAGTTGCAGCATAACATTGCACGGGATTTCGTGTTTTTTCCCTTTCTGGATTATGTGCCGGTAAATGTTTTAATCCTGAATTAATTTGATGTAGAAAAGAGTAAGTGCTGTGTGTCATACTTTTGAACAAAATTTTGTTTAATTTTAGAAAACGTCCAAGTTGGATCAGCTGGCGCGGGAACTTGTGACCGAAGCTCAGTGGAACGAGGAAATCGAAGGAAAAGTCAAGCCTTTCGACATGTCCAAAAATATCGGTTTCTACAACCAGCTTATTGACGGTCTCCTAGAGTTTGGGCCCAAATCTAATTGGTATATTAACATTAATATTTTAATATATATTATACATAGTTTCTACATAACGAAAAATAAGTATCATTATATTATCATTCGCTCGTAATTAAATTGATCATATCATATTTTGGATTTAAATGAACCAGTCATTGGAGGAAACAACATCTGTCAGCTGAAATGTTGAGTGTCTTAGTTGTCGAAGATGTTCCTGTGCGGGAGGAAGTCGTAGAATTTTTCTTCAACGGTCTTATTTCACAATACATTAATATTCAGCGGGTAATTGTATTAATTATTTTCCTACTTTAGATAAACTGTAATTAAATTCATTGATAACATTTTACTTACAATTTGTTGAAGCAGCAACATGTTAAAAACTGATGCATCAAAAAAAGCGAATGACTAATCCTATTTGGTACAGTTTTAAGCGTGATTAGGATGCCTTAATCATTAACATTAAATTATTTATTTATTGATAATGCTTAATTTTGTATGCAATTAGATTGCAATGACATCTGTTCCATGGATCTTGTCCATTTACAAGCGTCAATACAAGACATATACTTTGGACACTTCCACGGGAATTCAATTGGCCGAGGTGAGTAGATTGAAAATGATGTAAAAATTAATCTATATGAAAGCTAATACATTGTAAATGCGATACTTAATGTACCTACTTTGTTTTCGTTCAACTATTTCAGGGTGAAACGAATCGTTCAATTCTTCAATACAAATCGACCCCGGCTGAAATCAAGTATAGTTTAAAATTTGACGAACCCTCTGCCTCTGATGCAAATAGCCCAAGCCTACAGAATGGAAATCAAAACTACAGTGGTCCTCCCACAGAACTGACAGTTCATAAAATCCACTTTGGTTTCACATCCCTCCCGTTGAAACTACAAGTGAAAGTGAGTCCAACTGATTTCCAGGGTTTGACGGATCAAAAGGTTGGGACACAAACGGCCCTCTCCACATGCTTCAAGTACCTGAACGACGAGGAGTATTTGAAGAAGCTCTTAGAATTGTGGAGTATAGAGGATAAAACAAAGGGCATTGATTCCAAACGCGCTAGTTTTGCAAAGGTTAGCATCTTTTTTCCTTTCTATTTACACAAGGAATTAGTAGAAAATTCATTTGGTCCTGTTTGTATTTCATTTGTTTTCCGTTATTCTTTAGCTCATCGCTCGCAATTGTGGCCCTGAATCCCTCGTTCTCCTGCTCAAGCTCATGGAGCCTATGAGCAAGGAGAAGGATCAGTGGAAGCAGCGTATGATCTCAAGTATCTTTGGTGGCATCCTTTACGGCATGAAACTGTGGAGCAGCGAGCAGATTGAGGGATTTTGGGTGGATCATTTGAGGCCCATTTTTCTGGCATGTTTGGATAATGTGACTCAGGAAACTTTTGACTATTGGGTCAACGCTATTTCACTTCCTGTCGTAAGCACTTCATAATTACATTTCTAATAATTGTCTTTATAAAGTATTTTACTACAGCTTTTAAGGGATTGCTAGATGAAAAGTTCTGGAAGGAAGTCGGAGCGAATGTTGAACTAGCCATCCCTAAAACTACTTAATTATAAGTAAGAGTTAATTGAGTAAGTAGGCCTATCTTGTTTTGGCTTCTGACTACTAGATTGACTAGACAGGACTTTGCCAAATACATATTAAACGATTTAAAATTACCTATACGGAGTGAGCAGTCTTAATTGTAATTATTCATTTAATAATAATCCATTAGACAAAAGCTGTATGTCCTACGAGTTGGAATTTGAATTTGGATAGCTGGGTAATAATCCTATGTAATAGCGACTACATTATTTTTTTTATTGCAATTATGCCGACAAGATTTAACAGGAAAATGTAATTAGGTACTTTGTGTAATCAATTAATATTAATATGAAAGTAATGAAAAAACCAAGCCAGTGTGTTATGTTATGTTAAACCATGTGCTTTTACCTAAGAATGTGGAAAGAGAAAATGTAATGATGACTTGGTTTGGTTTGGTTGTACTTTGTACTGGAATGAATCATAGAGACTGACAAGAATTCGAAGGATTGGTAGTGTAGCTGCGAGTGGTGGTTTATTCAGATACCACACCTTCCGATGTCGTTCCTATTATAGACCGGGCAAACATTCGGTAACGTTTATAGTTTACACACACAAGACATCAAAGTCAAGTCGAAAGTCAACCGATATTGACCTGGACCTTGACTTTGACTATGACCTTGACACTCTGTGACTACCCTTTCAAATGTAGTTATTTGTTTTCTAGTTTCATCTTTCCACCACTTTTACTCTTGTCTGTGTTCAGGTTTTTATTATTTTTCTCACTCTTGTACTATTTATGTTTATTGTAAATGATCCGTCTATGCAATCGGATTCATAACTTTGTTTACATTTAATGATTCCTTTTTTTTCTTACTTGTTCTTCAATATCAGTGCAATATTAGAATTGACATTCGTTTGTAATAGTTTTGACCTTGGTCAGTGGTTCTTATTTATTTTGTGTGTATCTATTTAGAGGAGCGTTTTTCTAATTTGCCTGCTGTCTATCTTGATTTTAGTTGAAATTTTAATGGTGTTATTATTTTATGCATTTTAAGCATGGGTCGACATCGACTTTTCCTCCTTTATTCCTTTATTTATTCGTTTATTTATTTATTATTTATTTATTATATTATAGTTTATATTATATATATACATTATTGTATATTATTATATTATTGTATTTATTCCTCTCCCCTACGAATTTCTGAACTATAAATAAGTTGTTAAAAATTAAGTAAATTCGCATAGGGCACCATTTTATTTTTTTCTTATGTAGGTATATAATTATCCCTATACCTACTCGATATAAAAAAGCGGTTGTGTATACCTACAAAAGCAACTTGTGCAGAGTGTGGCAATTAACGTGTGTTTATGTGCTGCTATGCTTCAGTACTTTTTAAGTCCAAATTTCTAAGCGTGTAGGTTTGATGTTTGATGGAAAGGGTCCGATGTTTTGCATAGTAATTATTTATGCGTTTGCGTGTGCATGTTTGGTGTTTGTTTTGGTTCACACTATCGTTCTTAAAATAATCTGTCGATTGTAGGTGAAATGAAAAAAAACACCATCTAATTAGAAAGCACTCGATTAATATAGTACGGTAAAATGATAATGGAGATGTCACAATGTAGATTCTCACAAGATGCATACTGTTTTCGGGAAGACTGCTTGATTTGAAGAAATGATGATTATGAATAATGAATTATATTATTCGTTCTCGGCTGGGTCGGATGTGATTTGTTTGCAAAGTGATTGCGATGACATATACTTACTTATTAATGAATGTGTGGTTGGTAGCGTTAAATAATTCAAGTGGTAGGATCTTTTATAACTCTCTGCTGGTTCGACTTCTAACTTGCAACAAATTAATCCACTTTCATGTAAAGGATAGAATCAAAAAGAATGCTGTCAATTTAAAATTTGACAAAACCTGAATATGTATCTTGTCTGTAGCCAGATTTAATTTGATGTGAGTAGTGATTTCGATATATTAACTTTGATATTTTCTGAAGTAATGTGGTTGTATTTGATGTAATATTTCAGAATAACCGGGATGGAAACAAATTTAGATTTTTCATCCAATGTCTTCAAGATCGATTCATGAATAGTTTGGAAACAGCTCAGACTACTTCTGTTGATGCTCACAAGTACGGAGTTTCGATGAAATGAGGCTAAATATTTTTACAGTTATAAAACAGAAAATTTTGTCTTTTTTTCTGAGACAGATTGTACGAATTGGATGGGAGAAAAGTATAATCGTAACTGTTGATTTTTTTGTCTGGCAGTGATATGTCATTCTTTCAACGGGCAGTGCAAAATCTACAGTGGCGAGGGGGTGACCTTTATATGGACATTTTGGAAGGCCTGAGTAAATATTTCCTAGAAACTCCCATTCCATACAGGAATGTTCGGGGACAACTTGGAACGTTAGGACAAATTTAATAAATCAAATAACTTTACACACTTTTTTCTGTTTATTCTCTTTTATTTTTGCCTATTAAATAGTGTGCTATTATTACTTTAAGTGGTTTATTTTTCCTTTGACTTTCACAGATTGCTTGCTCACGTTTGGGAGTGGAATATCGAGTCACTGCAGGAGTTTGGGATTGATCTGTCAAGTCAGTGTACTGAATTCTTAACTCAGGTGTTGGAAACTTTGAAGGATGTTGTACCAGTATCAGCTAAATTCCTTGCTAATGATGCCGAGTCTGTGGAGAATTTGGAGACTAGGAATTTACTCTTAAAATTTAAGACGGGTTAGTTTTACATGACTTACACTAACTGGTTACGAGAAAACATGAACCAAAAATCAGGATTGAGAGATGACATATTTGTGAGATAAGGGAGCATGAGGATAAACGTGAATTTAACATCCCAATCTAACTGGAACTTTTTTGAAAACACGAAAAATGAAAAGCAAGAAAATTCTTATGAATTAATTCATTCCTTCCTGTGGTAACCCATTGCCCGATTTTGATTTTTTTTTCATGTTTTTCTAAAAGTTACTTATATTCTTCATCAAAATACAGTTAGATTGAAATCTGATTGCAGTTCCACGTTTCTTGACATAATCTTTCACAAAATATATACACCATTTCAATCTAGAACTATAATTTGGATGTTTCCTAGTTACTACGTATACACATTGTTAATTTTAGTTTTTAAACTAAATGTTGAACAAGAGCTAATCTTACTGTTCAAAAGTAATTTCTCTTTGGTTGTTCTGTGTTCAATGACAATTGCAGTGCTGGAATGGATAAACTGCGTCTGTTGGGACGTGGAGTCTACTATCCATTCAAAATTCTACTGTTTTATCCCATGGTTGTGTTACTTCGAAAGCTATGATCCTGACCCCGAAGTATCGCATCTCGCTACAGTAGCTTTAGCTGGGTTGTCCAAGCATTTAATTTCACCTCAACATATGGACCAACTTCTAGACTCTTTGAACGAGGTACACACTCCTTTAATATTTATCTTTCTTATTGCAAAGAAAAGCAAGTAATTACGACCATTATCATTATTTCTGATATCTATTCAATCTGATTTCAGGCTGCTAATTCGACCTCGTGGAAAGCTCGTCTCTGTGTTTTAGAATTTCTAAAAGTTTTTGCGATAAGTAATGCAAGCATTATAGCAAGTAGTGAAGCGTGGTCGGATCGTGTGATTAATCTAGTACTCAAACTTCTTAGCGAGAGAAAGTTGGAAGTTAGGGAACTTGCTTCGAGGATTCTCTGTGGATTTTTACATTGTCTTCTTGTCCCTCATCCCTTAGAACTTCTGGTGGGTATTTAATTATAGCTTCTCTGCTTCAAGAATCACAAAGCAAGTCTTTCTGATGTGTGTACTAATTTGTGATTTCTCGTGTAATTGTGTAGAGCAAGTTTAAACGACAGTCAGAGGTGATTATGAAGAAGAGGAAATTAGGAAAGAAATCAAAGGAAGCTGTGCAGTTAACACCGGAAGATGTAGATGCAGCTCATTCTGCCATTCTAGGAATTTGTGCTTTCGTTGACACTCATCCTTACGCTGTGCCAGACTATCTGCCCGATATTCTCATTTATCTCACTACTCATCTCAATGACTGCCAGCCTATACCGGTAACATTAACTATAATTAGTTAGATTATTGAGAAGTACGCGCTTCGGATTGAATTGTTGTTTTTATTATTTTAACTATGTATTTCTCTCTCCAGGCCACGATTCGCAAGTGCCTATCAAACTTCCGCCGAACACATCATGACAATTGGGCCGTGCATAAACTAAAGTTCAGTGAAGACCAGCTGTGTATTCTGACAGATATTTTCGTCTCACCGTGTTATTATGCCTAGGGACATTCCCATTGCAAAATAAGAATCGGCTTGTAGGCCAATATCTACATACATAACAAAAGTACGAATTAATATTATTGCTACCCCGTCCCCGGTGTCCCTTTGAAAATGCTGTAAAAATGGGAAAAGAATAAGACTAATCGTAATATAAGTCTTTGTCTGACTGGTCAAAAATAATGATGTTCGCTATTCGTTGTTTGTTTATATATGTATATGTTTGTAATAATTACTACCTACATGTAGTAATTACGTAGTCGAGGAAAAGTTGAATTAACTTACGTCAGTGTAGGTTGCAGGGCTGCATGCACAATGATTGTTAGATGATTACGGCATACCTAAGTAGCCTAAGTAGCATACCTAAGAGCTATAGCCCTGCAACACAGACTGTCTACCGTTTTTGATTTTATTATCTTATTTCTATAAGTAACTACTACTACTACCTAGTATTATTAAACATTTAAATCCTTTTTTACTTACACCCTTTAATTAAAATTCTTAAAGTCTGCAAAAATCAAAATATCCATTCACATCCATAGACCTTTCTAATTTTGGATTTTTCCTGATTGTATGTGAAAATAGTATTAAGATCAAAAATTGAATTTCAGAGTTCAAAATCTTAATTGTAATCAAACCAATAACTGAAAATGGGGAAGGGATAGTTTCATCATCCTGCATGATCACGATGGCCATGAACCAGCGTCTTTGTCTTTGTTTTTGTTAAATAAGTCTCCCTGAAACTTGATGCATTCAGAATGATGTCAATACGATATTGGGGATCAGCTTGAGGACAATATTCAAACAAAGGAATAAAAATTAAATTCTGTCTTAGACTAAAATATAATTACCTAATCAAATCAAATCACCTTTGTATATTTACTACCTATTCATTTAATTTACTATATTAATTGTTTTTTAATTAATTAATTACTGCATTACTATTGTTTTGTAAAGAACGATATATTTGAAGGTGTTGCAGAGTGTAGTTGTGTTGTTTGTTAAACCTTATGGCTATTATTATACGTACTTTGACTTTTCTCTCTTCACCTTGTCAAATTTTATTTCCCAGGAATTTTGAGTTGATGATCAAGTGATAGCAAATGAATACTTGTAAAATAATGAGTATATTATTATTATGTTACATTTAAAATGTGAACGTAATTATTAATTAAATAAAATATTCAGATATCTATATATATTTAATTAAAAGCGTATGCCTATCCAAGTATGTACTTATTATTCCATGGTCTATTATTATTATTATTATTATTATTATTATTATTATCGGCAATATGGTTTTAAAATTAAGTTAGAAAGACATAAAGTACATACATGGAATGCGTACCATCCGGATCATATCTTAATATCATAATTAAGGTGACCAAAAAACATTGGAAGTATTAAAAGCATTTCAACATGCTTACGCAGCTGTCGCCTGTTTTTTAATCATTTCGCAATCTACTTACGAATAGACCAGAAATAGAAATGTGAAAGACTTAGTTTTAAAAAAAAGCATTAAAAGACTTTTAACCCCTAAAAAGTTTTGTTTTAGCTTTATCATTCCAACAAAGCAATATTTTAGCAATTTATTACCCTCATTTCCCCGCTTCGCTCATTTACCAAAAATTTTCACCCAAATTGTAAAAAATTATTTAAGTTGTAGTTTCCAATAATGTAATGAAATCCAATCCTCAACTAGAAAGAATGGTTCAAAATGGCCATAATTCAGCATTTGTAAGCTAAAAAAGGACATTGTATCGTACCAGAAACGCATATTTTTTCATTGAGAAATCATTAAAAGTAGTTTAAACTCTTGAAACAGCATTATATTGGCATTTTCAGGCTGCAAAAGCACTATTTCCGAAAGTTGAAAAGTCGAAACTGGCATTATTTTTCACTTTTGGAACTGATTAAAAACATTTCAGGGAAAAAAAGCTTTATTTTGCCGCCTTAATAGTCTAGAGAAAATCCAAGTTTTCGATTTTTTTAAATCCAAAAGATATAAAAATCGAAATAACGTAAATAGGTATCATAGGCATTCATAGATATTTTGGAAATTGGAAAAGCATCTACTTGACTGGTGCTATTATTAACGTGCTACAAAGGACGGTTGAATGCTGGACTTGGTTATTCTTTGGGGTGCAATGTGCACACGATGGATGCACAGAAGGGAAATTCAAATGTATTTTTTTATAATGTCGAATGATAAAAGAAACTAAACAGAATTTGAGACGCACGATAACGAATAGTAGTAACAAGCAAACGGTGCGGTGACGGTGACTGACAGAGATTATTTGCTTAATCTACTTATGACTTAGCGACAGAGTAATTGTAACTAATCAAAAGATCCAAAGAGTTGGTAGAATTAACTTGTTTTAGATGGTAGATTTGGCGAAGGGGAAACACTTCTTACGTTCTTACTTACAACATTCCGCAACCGTCAGGTAAATTGTAAATTCTCATTTTAAAAGTTCGAATACTCTGTTAACTAGAATATGCTTAGTCCTGCATTCGTCAGCGATTTATTACTGAAATTGAATTAAAACGAACGTTGTCCATACATATGTTTTTCATATCGACAAACGAAACAGTTTTGACTACGATATGTGCAGTTTGATCAACACATATTGTCAATCGTTATCGTAACGTTTGTATTCGTTTGACTTTAACCTGCAAACTAACTAACAACCGACTGCCACCTTTATTTATGCTTTAATGGTTACCATGCTAATTAGTAATTCCAAAGAAATTAAGTTTTCATTTTGTTTTTAATTACCTCATTGTTTTCAGGAACGCGGAGCATCATTTCCTCCTTGTATGCAAGACAGATTCAGAAGTGTCAACTCGAACGGCAAGTAATTAATTGACATTTCTATAATTGCCACTTCACGAACTGCCAACAACAACAACTGCATTGAGAATTTCACGGTGAATTCTGCTCTGATTTTTGTACGAAAATCCTTAGCACGAGCGAAAAATCAATGGTTGATGATTGTAGCAAGTGTATGAAATTCTGGCAGTCTCCAATCAGTAATTAGCGATTGACAAATTAACAGAAGATTAAAATCGGAAGTTGAAGAAAAGATAGAACAATTAACTACAAAATGCGTAAATATCAGCAGCTCGTAATCATCTCCCTGGGACTGGTGAGTTTCATCTGCTTCCTCATCTATAAGCATGAATACGATCGTTTGAGAAACGTTCTCCAAGTTCTGGAAGTGTTTGGAACTCCCCCTGCAGCGGCAGCTGTGGCGGCTGCGGGAGGAGCTGTTGGGGGCGTGGATTCGGGTTCTGGTGCCAAACCACCGTTGCCTTCTCACGCGCTGCCAGAAATCAGCAATAACAACGGGGCAGGGGGGATTGAGCGAAAAGCAGCTGATTCATCTCTTCACAATGCATTTGAACAGCCTGCCGCTGACCCTGACCTTAACCTAGAAGTCGGAGGGGGCAATCACATGGGACAAAAGAAGAGAGAAATCCCGCAAAAATCCCCATCATAGCTACTACCCCTACATAAATATTCTGCCTTAAAACGTTAGTCTTTTCCATCCAGATCTAAACGAATTGAAAATGAACCGTGACCTGCACCTCTGTCGAGGATTCATAGGGGACATGGGCCATTATGTAAATAAATTAGTGTGAAAGTGTGCAATTGTTCAGACTACAAGGTGAAGACGAAATTGTTGTGAAACCAGTGCCAAAGCGAATTCATAAAGCCAGTGTGTGAATTGTGGATAGATGGCTTTTAAAGATGTGTGAACTTTTGACTTTGGACCACAGAACGTTAATGGGACTATGGACTAGGAAAATTACTGTATTTATGCCTTTGTCAGTTGTTTGTTTTTTCACTACCAACGCTTAGTTTGGTAATTGGTAGTCTTTTTTACTGAACTTGCTGAAAACGTTTTCAGAGTTTAACATAAGTCCAAAAATCCTATCTAAGAAAGTCGGGTAATTATATTTTTTAATATTTCATGCCGATAAAATCTGCAATAATTTCAGTGATTTACCGAATTCTAGATGCTAAAAAGTTATTCAACGAAAGATGCAAATAAGAATCGATTAAATTATACCTTATAGGTACGTAATATTAGAAGGTTTACATGATAACGGTAAAATATACCGAAATATTGTAAGAAATTTCTACAGAACCAAAATAATCGATAAAATTGTAAAACGTTACGAATTTTATTGCCTTACCGATTTTGCCTATCAATAATTGATAACAAGATAAAAGTAATTAGAACCCTCATTTACTGCAAAACCCGGGATAATTTTCTAAGCGTATTTAAAATCTGAATCATAACTGCTTTTGTGACTTACTGTCTTCCTCATCCTGGGATTCATGAATCACAGACTTCAATTCCTCTCTTCGTTGTTTCATGCCTTATGCTAATGTTAAGCAATTGTTGTTAATAATGCGTGCTGTAAATTGTGATTGTGTGACTAACTGAGCCACAATAGTTTTGTGCTGATGATGTTGAGCCATTGGATTCGACGTACTCAATATAATTAAGTGGACCGACAGCAAAATTTGATCAGCAGCAATCACAAGAAGGCAGTTGAAGTTAAGCAATGGTCAACTGTTCAATTAGCAATTAGTAATTAAAATAACTATTAATATTGTTATTACAGCTCTCATTGTGATTTGAAACCGGAAGCAACTAGGAAATATTTGACTTGACATTTGTTAAACTATTTTGAACATGATTTTAGATAAATAAACAAGACGACATGTTGTTGAAAGATACATTATTGCACTTCCATGTATTCCAATCAATAGTTCTAGAAACTAATATCTTGGTTTGTTGTTAAATGCCAGTGGCGTAACCAGCAGGTAGGCCAGGTAGGCCATGGCCTACCTTAGATTTTTTGAAAAATTAAAATAAAATAAAATTTTTCTAAATTAGAAA
>JAAXYX010002142.1:0-18760 GCA_036851915.1 Ptenothrix huangshanensis
ACTTCGAATTTCGTTTCAATGCAAATAACTAATACATGAAGGCTGTTGCTAGGTTTAGAACTAACAAATAAATAATCCGGCATAGGTAATTTGGCACTGATGACATGCATTTTTATTATTGCATAAAACTATTTCTCTAAATAACATTCAGAATAACACTTTGATTTACTATTTTTTTGATATATTTGCCTTATAGAATAGGCAACATTATTCAACAATGTCAGAGCTACTGCTTATTATTCTCCACATGTTCTTTATACATATTTTATACATTTGGGCACATGACTAGTCACTGCGTGGGGGTAGCAGTCGCCTTTTAAATGCAAGAGATACTCCTACTTATTTGCTTATATTAGGCAATAGATTCATCAGCTCCTTCAGTTTCATGACTATCTGCAGGCTCACTTTCCAATGCATGCGTGGGTAATTCCTCCTGCGCTTCATTTACTTCGTTCTTTTAATAAAACACAATTCGTTGCATGCTCGAATTTGATTGTTTTTCGCAAATTTGTACATCAAAATTTACTTGTAGGTTTTTATTGACACCTAACATTTCATCAAACGCCTGGTCACCGATGTAATACTCCTGTTCTAACCGTTCTATGTGGTCGACAAGTCGGTTCCATAATTCGACTAAATAAGTGTTTAGCGCACTTTGAGCTTGCACCACTTGCTTTTTAATGTCTTGGTTAGATTTTTTTAGTAATTAGATTTTTGTCTTTTCTAAAGTATATACTTACTTTTAGAGCAAACAAAAACTTACCGTTATCAATAACAAAAATACATTTTTTCGGTTGGTGTTTGACATTGTCCATTACTTCAACGAACCACTTCTCAAACAAATCTCTGTTCATGTTAGCATGATAATCTTCTGTTGTTTTTTACTGACACCATCCACACTATATTTGATTTCTGAACAAATCCTTGCCCACCGCCTGCTGCCATTACTATGATACGCCCGCCACGAGAAGGCTTGTGCTTAGGTAAAGCAACCGATCGTCGATCCAAAAAGTCGCGTTAACGTTTTATTACTTATGACTAGTTCTGGCTAAAATCAATGGAATCATGAAGGAGCAAATTTGAACTTCAGTAGTCTTCCCGGTACTCCACACGCAGTTGCCGGTTTATCGCCTTATTTGGATCGCCACAACACCACAAAGTAATTCCATTGTCTATAGAGCTTCTAAATTCTATGGAGAGTCCAGTATATACTATAGACTTTGGGATACAAATGTAGCACTATACTTTGAACTTGAACATAGGATGACGTAGGTATGAAAAGGATGAAACTACATAAACATTACTTTTGTCCAATTTTTGACGTAGAGTAGATCGAGCAACTGGGACCAATTTGAGTAATTTTCAAAGGCATTTTATACTTAGTGCACCAAAACTAGTTATATTATATTATTATTATTTATTAGGGCAGATTAAGTTAATTGTGATCAATTATCACGAGTTCCATATTTGTGCGCTCCTACAGTACAGTGGCGTAACCAGAATTTTTTTCTGGGTAGGCCAGGTTGCTTATAGCATGGTTTATCTAGTGTGCATTTTAGTAAAATACAATATTACAAAGGATTGGTTCCGCAATTTTTGAACAAGATCAATAGGTGAAGAGCGCCTATGTGTGACCAACCCCTAATGGTGACACCTCCCTTGTATTTCTACCACAAGTTGTGACAGAAACGAAAGTTCACCGGCCATAGAAAGGCTTGACCTTGTACTACTGCGCATTGTCTCAGTTTTCCAGTTTTTCAAATTGCGTTTTCCTCGATTCAAATTTAATGCCTTGTAACACCGAATTGTTTTTGAAAAATTGTTGGATACTGGTTTGTAGAGCAGAAAATCTAGAGTAAATTTGCGTTTTCAGAATTGGGATTAGGTTTCGGGTTTTTAGGATAAACCTAATCAAAAGAATTGAAGAAAAACAAAAAATCCCTGTATTTGACCACCCCGCAGTCCATTATGTGAGAGGTTTACAACCTATAGCCACCAGGTAGAAGTTTTATGTTTCATACATTTATTTTGCTTTTTAGATGAATTATTATGATTTTCAGGGTATATTAATCGAATTATTGATTACTTGAATACCTTATTAATGTTGCAGTTGTACGTGTAGCACAGTATCTCAACAAAAGAATTACGCCTGGCTGATTGTAGGATATGCCTTATATTTTTACAAATTTGTGAACGAGGAGGACTTAAAATGTTTAACAAGACATAGGTACGGAATACACTGTTCATTTTTATACAGTATAGACGATTTTTTGAAAGATTTCTATTGCAATCCCATTTAATATAGCGTGCAACCAAAACAATTTTTTAAAAATTTGTCTTTACTCTAAAAAATGAATAGTACCTTTTCAGTAACTTTATTTAGAATCACAAGGGCTAGTATTTTAAAGAAAAATTAGTGGTCATATATTGGACACTTAATTTGCTTGTATATGGATAGTGGTCACCTTTAGGACCCAGCTATGTCAAATATAGGGCTTTACTGACTTTTTTGACCTTTCCAATATAAATCCGTTTGACCAATAAGTTATAACACCCAGGTTTTTTTTCTACTGGTAAAGGAATGGATGGCGATCATTTTTATGTGTCATGGTATCCTAAGTCTCTTTTGGTTCGGAAGCTATAGCTTTCCAATTTTTGACTTTGGTGGGCTATGTCACCATTAGGCGCTCTCCCCCTAGTTTATTTTATATACGTCATAAATATTTTATTTAAGTTTTTTTTTTAAGATTTTTTTCAAAAATGTTTTGTAGACCTAGGCCTACTGGCGCATACTCTGAATATGCCCCTAATTCCACAACCTGTAAGTTAATAACAAAACTAAATTTTGTATATATTTTTATAAATTTATCTACATTACCATTTACGGTTTCAAATTCGGCCACAAATTGTCGTTACAACATGGAATGAAATGACTCGATCGAGAATTGGTCCCAGTCATATGACCTCTGGTAATTGTTAAGGTGACGAAAATTGTGCTTTTTTCTCACCCTGCCATTATGCTTTCTTGGGAACCTCATTATGCTGTTTTATAAACCTCATTATGCATGTTTGCAGTATTATAATGTTTTTATGCCGTTTTTGAGCGTAAACGTTTTTAGAAAATACTGATTTGCAATAAAAAAAAAAGCCCCCGTTATACTTTAAAAGACAAGGCAGGTATTTTAGGCCAATGCATTTGTTGTTACCCCCGTGGTCGCAAGGAAGACACCCCAAAAACTGAAATACCATGCTTTTTGTTCTGCTACCTACACCCTAACTATCACTACACATTGATGCTTTAAAAATGATGGTTAGTATACCATCTTTAATAATTTCCTGTTGTAGTGATTAATCGGATTGTGCCACTTGAATTTTTATGGAAACATGAAATATTCGGAACAACGTAAAAGCTACAACTACATACATGAACTTAAGAGCAAAAAGTTTTAACTTTGATTTTTCACAAATGGCTACTTCAGGAAAACGGAACCACATTACAAGGTAGAAGGCACCACATTACAGTAAATTTATTTCTTTGCAAAACTAAACCAAGTCCTGTCTTATTGTAATCTGAGGTTGTAAAACGTAAAGAAAAACAGATATATAATTAAT
Source organism: Ptenothrix huangshanensis (assembly GCA_036851915.1). Taxonomy (NCBI): domain Eukaryota; kingdom Metazoa; phylum Arthropoda; class Collembola; order Symphypleona; family Dicyrtomidae; genus Ptenothrix; species Ptenothrix huangshanensis. Next base: position 3,613 of record JAAXYX010002142.1, read on the forward strand.
GGTGATAATTGTAAGGCACATTATTAATATTTACACCAATTAGAATCTAGTTTTAGTTGCTACGTCGTTCTACAATGCTGAGATTTTATTGTATCAACCTGCGCATTATCAATATTTTCTTATGCTCATCATTTACTAAATAAATCTCGCCTGACATCAGTTTTAGTTGTCCTGAAGATCTTTTTGTAGTACCAGCAGCAATTGGATGTAACAAGCCAAGGACATCGGATGTCATAGTATTATAAACATCTACATTAAAGTCATCAGAAGTAAATGTTTGTACGCAACCTGAAGCTTTCAAAAACTGAACATTCACTGTACCAACCTCCAAATTAGGTACACTAGCAACTTTGGCAATAAACAATAAACCGTTCCGATTAATAGCTACGTAACTACCAATGGTTAAGTCTAGATCATCAACGAGAACAATATAGGGAAAATCATTTGAGAAATCTTCTCCAACTGCTGGTGAAGTAGCGTCAATCTCCATGTTGGCTTCAGTGACAAGGGATCTTGTATGAGGTTTTACCTCATAAAAAGGTGTTTACAGATAGACGTTCGGTATAGCCTGATTTTGTTGTCAATAATTTCAACACGATGGCATTTTTGATTTTCATTTTTATAAGTCCAAATCTGCTATCCTAATCCATTGTTTTGGCCACTTGATTCACTGAAACAAAGGTTAAATCTTCCAATCTCGTGTTTTACAGAAGTTATGAACTTTCTCAGCTGAATCTATAAAGTTTGCAGTAGTACGGCGAAAGCTTTCATTCCGTGTCTTGTGCTTGATAGTAGCTCCCACGCCATCACTTCCTGTTTTTCCATGCGATGTAGCGAAAAAAATCCAGCCAGCTGTTATTCCAAAATCATTTTTGTGGTATAAAAGGTTCATAAAGTTTTTGTAGTTCTTGTACTGAGCAGCACAACCATCACTCCAATATTCTATGTGACTGATATGTTGAAATTTGGAGCAAAGATATTTAAGAAATGCTGACTGAAATGAATAGAAGGTTATGGTATTGTGCTTAAGGCAGTCACTTATAACAGTACAACTTATAACGTGATCCTTTCCCTGAAATCTCACGTAAGCAACAAATGGGTGAATCGTAACTTGAGACTTAGAAAAATAAGCAGATTGAACTTCATTTTGGAACACACAAGAGTAATTTTCGGAGAAATCACCAATTACAAGGGCTGTAGATTCTGCATGTTCCTTTTTTTGTGTCTGAAATGATCGGGACTGAGTCTTAGTTGTGTACTCGTGTGGCAAAAACGTTAAGAGCTTAGAGTACAAGCTTGTAATGTAATCAGCAACAGGAACAGTTGATTCAACTAATGATATTCTCTGTGAAGTATTTTGTTTGTCAAATTTCCAGGTTGTAAATTTAATGCTATTGTCAAAGCGGTCTTCAGAAAGTAATTCCTCTAACACTGAACAAAAGTCTTTATGCTTCTCATTTTTTTGGTTTTGGAACACATTTCGCATATGCAAATCATGCAGTCCGGATTATTTCCATTAAAAACCAAAATATCAACCAATCGTTGTTTCAGATCACGGCCTTCACTAATCCCGCTTCACATTAGCTCAATGTTTCCATGAATTAAACAAAAAAACATTTTGACGAGCCGCAGTTCCGTACAGTTCACACTCTTTTGGTCGAAGTTTTGCAAAAGTGGAAAAGCCAAGTTTAAGGTTCCGATTTAAATTCTCTTGCTTGAACATTGCATACAGCTCCTTTAAAGAGAGCAGCAAAAACACTTTCCTTCTCTCCTCGGTTCCAGTTTCAAGTTTAATTTTTTTTGTGTCCCGCGCATTTGGAGACTGCCAAACATTGTCTTCACGTCTATAAAAACTCAAAACAGCATCTACAACCTCCAGAATAACACACACTTTTGGCTTGCATGGAGCGGGCACAGCCAAAAAGCCAGAACAATCTCTAATATCTCTTGCCTTTGTAACCGCATATCGTGAGCATTCAAAATATTTGGAGGTGTAGTCAATTGTCCATATAGTTGAGTTCTGAGGAAGCATTGTCATAAGTTGAATTTTGTCTTTATATTTGCCTTGCACAAACTTTTCTTTCATTTTTTCAAAAAAAACATCACTGTCTTTAGCTTTTTTAAAAGGCTTATCGGTGTATGATACCGACAGGTGAACATCATCTTTCTTGAATTCAAAAACTATTGCATTACAAATCTCTTGCAATTTCCGCTCTGCTTTTTTTACAATTCGTTCCGTACTTAATTTGACTGACACAAACTGATTAAGACCCAGAATGCCACAAATTTGATTAATTTTTGTAAATTTAGTTGGTCCAGTGATCTCCCACTCATCTTCTGCATCCTCCAGTGATTCAAATTCTATTCTTTTTTTGCACTTGTTAATGCAGTTAATACACACATGTTGCCCTTAAGGATTTTATATTTATTTCCAACCAAAAATAAGTAGTTGCTTTCAATACCTCGGCTTTTACACAAGACTTGTGATTATTAAAGGGATCAAAACATTGTTCTGATGCTCGTTTTCCTTTTGATGACGGATAAGTTAACTCAATTTTATGATGAGAGTAGACTTTGGAATTGCTGTCATGCTCAAATATAATGCCACAAATCTTTGTCTTCAATAGTATTTCCTCTTTTTCAGAATTTGTTAAGTTGTTCCAGTTTGTGAAACCGATGGGAATGTTTGAATATGGTTGATAACATGAGACGTCGAACGATTTTCCAATGATGCAAGTATTACTAGCCATTTTAAAATCTAAAAAAACAAAAATGGCAATTTCAGAACGTGTATAATTAGGTGAGCCTAGTTATCGCTTGTGCATTATTTAAAGAAAAACAGCTATTTCTGACACTTATACGAAATTCCAAATTTTTGTGATTTATTAAGCACACTTAAAATGTGCTATTTGTTTTCATTCAACAACATATTTCGTGCTTCCCTCTTTTCTTTTTTTGCTTTCTCTCTTTTTTCCTTCTGGTTTCTTCTACTAGCTTTGCTCTGCTGTTTTCGCTTGCAGATTTTCTTAATTTCTTCAACTTGTTTTTTCCTCTCAGCATCATACTTGTCTTTTTCATCATCTTTTATTCCCTCATATTCAGATTTTGCTAGGGTGTGGAGATGATGTGGCCACCACGGCACCACTTCTTTAACGGGTTTTCCTGCTTTGTCAGTTCGATAGTTGTTTTTCCCTATCTAAAATCAACCACAACTGTTTTTGTTTAATTTAAAATGTTAGTAGCCACATTTTTAAAAACATCTTTTTATGTCCATCACATAAGTACCACTAGTTCGCGCTATTGATAGTCAGATAAAACAGTTGTAAGCTTTTTGTACAAAGTAGTAGCGTCGTTTGGATATTCTATTCTGTTCTGTTAAAAGATTTTTCGAAAAGGAAATAGACTAAGTTCTCTCATAAAGATGTGACCAATTTATTTTGAACCATTTTTAAACCATTTTTGCCGCAAATTTAGAAACAGTCGCCTTTTTTGGTATTTAAAAACTATCTCCATTGGTGTAAATCTTTAAAAATTTCAAAATGTGAATATAAAAACCACATTATTCTTTAAATTTTTAAAAACACTTTATTTTTCCATTTTAAGAAACCGCATTTTTTTTGTTTGAAATAACTGCATTACGTTGTCAATTTAAAAATATGTACACAATTTAGAAAATTTTAAAATTGTAAACTAAGTGTGGATGTAAAATAACAAACATTCATCCTTAATAGTGTAAAATGTAAAAAACGGCATATGTTTTGATCTAAAATTCAAAAAACTGATCTGTTTTGGTGTAAATTTAAAATAATACCGTGGTTTTCTTTGAAATTATCAAATATGATGTGGACCCCTCTGGCGACGCTACTGCTTAATTCTCATTACGTTCCTTGAATATGGTTTTATTAGAACGGTATAAGCAGCATGGGATAAGAATTACTCGCGTTTACAGCCAAATTGAAAAAAGGTCACATTTGAGGGATGTTTATCTACAAAAAAAAATTGTGCGTTGCTTGGCGTAGATTTTTTGTGAAAAATAAATTGAAACCGCGTTTTTGATGAACGAAAACACTGGAGTTTTTAAATTGCCTGAAATAATCATAATCATTAATAACATCATCATAATCATCATCATCATCTTAGTCGTAATTCACTTTTGTTTGGTTTGTATGTACCGTAAATTCTTCTTCGTCTCGGGTCGTCTCTGAGATTTCAAAATATTGCTTCTTTTTGGCTTTTGACCGCCGGAAAATTCAATTCATACAGTTTTCCTCTGACCTGGCTTCCTTTTCAGGCATGAGCTGATTATTGTTAAATTGTTTGGCTGCTTGCTGACAAATTTCTTGAATCTTAAACAACTTAGATTCGATCTTGATCTGGTTAGTTTTTAATTAACATGACCTTTTGGTCTTTTCCAATTTCAATTCAAACCGTTTTTCTCTAAACTGGCTTCCTTCACAAGCAAAAGCTGATAATAATTAAATTGCTTGGCTCATTGCTGACAAATTTCTTGAATCTTAAACAACTTTTAGATTTAGCTTTGATCTGGTTAGTTTTTAAACAACATGACCTTTTGGTCTTTTCCAATTTCAATTCAAACCGTTTTTCTCTAAACTGGCTTCCTTCACAAGCAAAAGCTGATAATAGTTAAATTGCTTGGCTCATTGATGACAAATTACTTGAATCTTAAACAACTTTCAGAATAAAGTAATAAAACTTTCTTTCTAATAAATTAGATGTGGTACGGCTCACTTGAATGACGTTTGAAATTATGTTTAAAATGGAACTGGTATATTTCTGAGATTCGGTTTTGATGTGGTTAGTAGGATGTTTAAGAAACTGGAATCGTACCTGATAAATTCAATGCCACAGTTAACAGTATTTGAATATTCAAAACCAGGATTCTCAGCCTCAGCACAGCTCATTAATCAGATAGCGTGAGATCATTGCATAAGTTTAGTCCAGGCAAAGTGCTGGGAGGTGGGAACTGATGTGACACGAGGCGGGAAGGTGCAAAATATGTATGATGCATTATTTATCGTGCTTATTTGGCAACATTTAAGGGTTTTTTCGGTTTTTCATACAGTGCCTATAATCAACCCTAAAACCATTGATCTTTTAAATTATATATAGATGCGGAAACGGTGAAGTTCCTAACTAAACTTTTCTATTTTTCAAGGCATTACATATGGCATTTCTTTTTATGCAAATTAATTATTGGATTTTTTAAAAACATTCAAAATATGTGCATGTTTTAATTTTTTTCACAAAAATCATTTTACGAACAACAATAATTAAGTGCTTAAAACTACTTTTTCTTAATTGTATTCGAGCATTACAAAAGTACTGATTTCCTGCTTTTAGCCAGAACTGGTCTTATGCCCTTTTTTACTCTACTGTGGGGGTCTATCCAGGTCTTATCAAGGTAAATTACGTTATACAGCTGTGTTTCACGATTTAATCTCATTCTATTCATATATTTCCGTCTACACAAAATTTTTTAGGTTCAAATATTACGGAATCCCATAAAGCAATTTTACCAAACTTGTATCCTTCCGTTTTTAAAACCCTACAAAAAGTACTTAAACTGCAGTCAAATAATTCCCTATCAGTTGTATTAGGACTACTAGACACCGGTATTAGTTATTTCGGCTATGTTTAACAGTCTCGCAGCTATTTCTTTTGTTGGTTGTTGGAAAAATGGTTGTTATCTTTGAAATAATCAAGTGAATCGACAAGATTTAAAATCAACTTTTTTGCTGATTTATCAAACGCAGCTCCTTGAAATTTGTAGGGAAAGTTTAAATCTTTTTGATCACTAAAATTTAAGGCAATTAGACATTTGTTTGGTTTTAGCTTTGTTAATGGGGAGCGTTTAAAGCGCGATGGACTTGTAGCAAAGCTATTTGTGGCTAGTAATTCTAATTATAAGAGGTATTCAGTTTTTACCCGAGTAGGATTACGCAGTTAATAATATGCTTATATAACCTTTTTACTATCTTTTTTATCTTTTAACTCTTTATCATGTTCTTGTAATTCATATCTAGTAGAAGACCACAAAAGTTTTGTGTTAAAACTGATAACTTAATACATTCTGCAGCACATGTTGATACGACTTTTTAATATATTTCTGTAGAACAAAGGCAAAAACAGTAATGTTAGAAGTAGATTGAGTTAGAATGTACTGCATTTAAATATATGGATTATTTGCTAATCAAAATCACTTCTGCGTACGCAAAAAATGTGTTAAAGATGGAGGCAAATATTACGTCTTTTGTTTTTTTAAACATTGGCAATCCAAAAATAATAAAATACAAATAAAAATGTGTGACCTGTATTCACGTTTAGCGGGTTTTGTATTAACCTGCAACACTTTATTAATTGTGGTCAACGATAATTCTATGTTTTTTCTATTACACCATGCGCAAATTAATTTACTATTAATTAATTATTAATTTACTTTTTCATTTGCAGTCCTGTGTACAGGAAATACGTAATGTGACGAAATATCTTAAACAAAATGGATATCCACAAAAAACTACCGACTCTAGCCTTCATAAAGTTTGTTTACGCATAGCTGCAGGACCAAAAATCAAAACTGAAGACGACGAAGATGAACCAAGATTAATACTGCCTTTTATGGGTCACCTTTCTTTACAAATTGGCCATATTCTAAGATGAAAATATGACTGGCTAACTGCTTTTATTCCGGGAACCAAAGTTGAAACTTTTCTCAATTCGGTAAACAAAATTGAGGTAGACAAATCTGCAAAACCTGTAGAAGACATGTGTGGTATTTACAGAATTTCCTGTAAATCATATTCTATTATGTACATTGGAGAAACCGGAAGAGACCTTCGAACAAGATTCAACGAACACAATACCCATGTCCAATATGGAAACGACAAAAAATCTGCGACGTAATTCACACATACTAACATATTTTTAAAAAATTCTAGATTCAGTCCTTCTTCCTTTGAAACAAATTAAACTCACACGATACCTGTCAATTTATATTATTCTTGAATTATGACTATAGTTACAATTAATGATGGCAAATGGTTAACTACTCATCCAACAACTGTTTTCAATCCAAACAAACAACGAAATTTAAGAATTTGTGATCGATCTTTTTTCTTAAAAACTCATTTTTTTAAATTCAACAATTGTAAATGAGAAATCATAACCCAAAACCCTGTCCTTTCACTCTCACAATCCTGATGATGGTGGCAAGTGGCCACCGAAAGCTCGGTATCTTGTAAATAAATCAATTATTTGCATTCCACATCCAGTCAGCCATCAAAATGAATTCATTAATTTACACACATTATTTAATTCATGATTAAACAAGCTAATGTCATTTACACCTGTTAGAGAAACTTCAGTAATAATAAGTAGTTGGGGATTTGTTCAAATGATGACAATTAGAAGATAAGCAGAACTAAATTCTTTGCAGGAATTCATTTAATTACTTGTGTTTCAAATGAGTTTTGTGTTAGCTGAAATACTAAAATGTAACGATGTAATCCAGTCACAGAAACTCAAATATTTCTCTGGGACAAGCAACCACATCAAGAATTGAACCGAGCGCATCTGACAATTTAAAAAGTTTTGGCGTTTGGAGTTTTTTTCAAAGGTACTGGCTCTTCCTGAACTTGCGTTTTTAAAACGCTGTCGTCGGTAATTGTACCCAAAACTCACTATTATATGTACACTAAAAATACCGCAGAGCCGAAATTCTATTCACGTGTTTTCAAAGCTTCATTTCAAATGATCACAATCAGGCGAATATCACAAGTAGGTGATCCTACCGTAGTTCGGTTTTAACACCCCCTGATGGGAACAGGGGAAGTGCACAAAAGGTAGGTGTCGCAAGTAGTTATAGGACGGCGTCATTTGTTACCGCTCCCACACATATATGTACATAGCATACAATAGCATTGGAACAGTCACAAGCGGCAGTTCAACAAGTTCGTTGAGTTTTGCCTGTACTTTGAATAAAGCCTGTAAGTGCATTTTATACTGTATTACACGGGGGCTTATTTTTACAGTTGTGACATCGAATTTTGAAATAGCTAAAGCTATTTTTTGAGCTATTGCAGTGTTGTTGCCGCAACACATACAATACCCTAGCCTGCATTTTGCAATATTTTGCCAGGCTTTCTATAATAGCCTACATTATAGACATAATGTAAGTGTATGGTCTTCTGGTAAAACTTCTAAGCTCCAACTCTACTTTATCGTCGCAAAAATTGGGAGCTCAACCGATTCTAATTTTGTGGAATTTTACGCTGGGTCGGAAATTCGTTTTTGTTTTGTGGAAAAAGTTGTCTCAGAAAATTGCCACAAACCAATTCATTTCAAAATGGCCATATATGGGAGCGATACCTGTCGAATCTCTAAATAATGCTAGATCTAATATACTAATTGGACACGACAACTACTTATTAACGGATTGGGTCCTGTGCTTGTACTTTTGATTGACAAAAGGCTGCACACAAGAGTTAGCGTTTAAGGAGTTTGCAATTGGGAATCCACGAAAATGGTTTTTCCCCCACTTGGGCGTAGTTAACTCTAACAAGCCGGGTAAAGTCAGAATCGTATTTGTTGTTTAGGGGAATAACCTTCAATAATAGCAGGTTAACTGGGCTTGTCCCTTCCTTCACATTGTACCTGTTTTTTGGTGCTTCCTTTCATTCAAAAATGCATTAGCTGCGGACTGCGGACATAAAAAAGTGTTCCTCAGCATTCTCGCATGTTTATAGCCAACATTTCTATTTTCCGGGAATGGAACGAACACGTCATTTGGATGCTTATGCGGTTCCCGTCGTATGTTTTTGTAGAATGAATTGTCTTTAAGCAGCTAATTACGTGAAAAATAAAAACCCGGAGAAATTTAAAAACTTCTCAGTGCACTTCCATAAGCCGCTTACGTTAATCTAGTTTTGTCGCTATTATATTGACATGCTCTGTCCATCAGACATGGATGTATTCATGGATACACTAATTGTATTATTGCATTCATTAGCATAAAGATTTCCAACAATGGTCCTACAACGTTTTCAAACTTTACCCTAGGCGAGGGTCAAGGGGTGTTTGAGGGTTGCCGAGTTTTTGAAGGATTATCTGCTAGGGGAGGTGAGTGCTAAAAATTGATCTCTAAAGGGCGAGGGTCCAAAGCTGAAGGGAAAGCAAGCTAATGATAATACTCTCATTAGGCTTACTGTTTTTTGTCATCTTGGACTCTACCTGCATTCTCCTGTCCTCAGAGGCTATCATCAGTAAGACGACCAGAAAGGCATAATTAAAGGGACAACACGTGTGCCGATTTTGCGCAGATGGCTTTGTACACGTTATTCCCCTTTATTAGTTTATTTTTTCTTTTCTGGTCGCTTTAATCATCAGTATAAATAAGCCTCGCTCAAATTTCGTTCAAGAACGCAGCGTCTAACGACGAAAATAAAGACAGATTTAATTGACTTAAACCACCTGGGGATGTTCAATACGAATGCAGTGAAATCCCGTTATAACGACTCTCTTTATTATGTCAATATCGTTTAACGACAGCAAATGACCTCCCCGTGTACTTTGTCATTGGACGTTATGGAGTCTACAATGTTATCTCCCTATTTCGTCCGAATAAATCGGTCCCCTGAAGTGTCGTTATAACAAGTTTCACTGTAACTAGAAATGGGATGTCGGGATTTGCAATCAAAATCGAGAATTGTAGCATTTCTTTCGTATTGACGTTCGACTTTCTACAATCTGGAACTTACCCAAGGTGGCTAGACTTTTGCTCGGCTCCTCCTCAGGTAGCCCCAAGTGAAATTTCGTTTATCAATTTCAGAGAAGCCCGGTCGGGCCTTTTCTCTAATAATAATAGAATAATATAGATATAGAATCTAGAGTAATAGAATTTTATTCAAATTCAAACATGATCTCAGTCAGTATTGGTCTCAGTCTATACAGTTTCTGATATCAAGGGTTAGAGTCTGAGTCTCCAAGTTCATCAATTTGCTTCATGTTTTTATCCCCAAATCGACAGTATACAATTTTCTCTATTCAGCGCTAAATTCTTAGGTATGCGTAAATAATTGTATAATAATTAAATTATTCTATTATTGAATATTCCATTTATGAATTGTGCATACTACATTACTGTATATATAATTTAATTCAATCGTTACTGATTGAATGCCACAGCCATACCTGTTCAACGGCAGTGCTCCAGAGTCGCGTTGGTGCACGGTCCACCGCAGGCCACCGTGTCACCGCTACCTCCACCGAATGGATATATTTACATACTGTCACCTTCTATTTCGTGCTAACAACAAAACGTCGTATTCGTTGTTAACGTCGTTTTGTTTTCTAAAGAATCTAATAGCCTGTAATAATGCATTTAAATGAGAATTCTTTGGAATTATCAATTTAATTGCAAAATGCGTTCGTTTTATCTTTAGTGATTTATTTTTGTGTTATGTTTTATGTTCGATAACAAATCCCTATCATATTTGGGGCCAGTTTTTATCAAGTTAGTAAAATGTGCTTTCATGTGTTTTAATGGATGGGCAGTGATTAATTCCCTACCCGTACGGGTAACTAAACTTCGGGTACAGAAAAATTTGTACCCGTACCCGTACCCGTACCTGTACCCGTGGACCCGGGTCCAAATTTTCCTGTACCGGTACCCGCGATGTTTCAATATACTTGTACCCGTACCCGACCTGTACCCGTACCCGAAACTGTAAACTGTGTACCTGTCGCTGCGTCATCAAATTACCCCTGACTGCGATGATCCCCGGATGCTCAAAGTCCCAAATAAAATAACGAAGAACCAGCCCCTGTAGTAGGAGCAATAAATAATTATGTAGTATGGGATTTTTATTAATTAAATTCCTAGCTATTATAACTTTGCCCTAAATCTAATAATAATTTTAACGTAGTACTGCACTTTCTATTTACGAAAAACTCAACAATTAAATAAATAATAAACAAAAGAAAAATATTGTTGATGTGTAGTGTTAGGCGTTTGTCCAGTTACTAATCGTTCGCTCCTTCTCGTTGTCAAACCGCAACCCACAACAATATTATCCATATTTAAACTATTATTTAAATAACTAGTTCCCAGAACAAAGGGAAAATTCCCGGAACAAAGGGAAATTTTAACATTAACCTAATTATCATACACTTAATTATTAAATACACAAATCACTTTCAAGTAGAATAACGAGTCACAATCAACAATCATGAATAATTTTAACAACTACAATACAATTAAGTCACAATAATAAATACCTACCCATCTTGTAGTCACATTCACATTCGCTCTGCGTCACGATCACGATTTTGTTGTATGTCAAATTAAAATACAAACATAACTCACAAAGAAACGTAATTAACTAACTTATTTTAATAACCACTGTCCAGTAGTCACTCGACTTAAATAATGTACTTAAATCATTAATATTCACAGAATAAATTACACTATTGAACTGAAAATAATAATATCTGGGGCTCGGTCTGGAGTTGATGTGGGAAGTGTAGGCCGGGGAGAAAGACCGAATATGCCGCTGAAAAAAGGATACACGCTCACAAATTCATCTGCCTTATGCTCACTATTAATGTAAATGATCGAGCCGCGACATATCTCCCGACGATAAAGCTGACCCCGGCAGTTTATTCTTCTATTTCGAGGTCTAGTATGCATATCTTGCTGGCAGGACGACGATATGTGCCTTGATTTGTCTTGACTTCGACGACGCTAATGACTTTGTTTTGGCCCGTGAAGACTGCCGTGACGATTCCCCTTATCCAGGTGTTGCGGGGAAGTCCCTTGTCCATAATGATAGCGAGATCTCCGATTGCTCGTTGTCCTATGCCATTTGTCCCTCTTGTTTAAAGTGGGAAGATATTCCCGGATCCACCGGGTCCAGGAATGATCAGCCAGACGCTGAGCTATCATTCACTGTCTTCTGAGTATTAGATCCTTATCATCAAACATTCACGGGGTTGTTCCTCCATTCGATGAACCGACCAAGAAATGATTCGGCGTGAGACTCTCCGGGTCTGCTGTGCTCTTTAGGGGTTGCCCGCATCGCTTTCTTCACCGACTGGACTAGTCGTTCCCTTGCCCCAAATGTGTGAAGAACTTGGAGGAATAAAGTTCCGCTTTATTCCTCGGGGACATAACTCCTCACAAATCTTCTTCTGGTCAAATTCCGCCAGCGCTCCCTTCAGTTCACGATCTGCCCCTTTAAAATTTGTCCCGTTGTCGGACCACATCCTCGCGGGACATCCCCTTCTAGCTTAAACGTATCTTTATTTGGGTCCCACTGTAGCCCAAGGACTCTTCCCATCGGCATCTCTGAATCTTGCCCCAGTTCCCTTACACCCTTGGAGCGGAGCTCCCCCGGAATTTGCTCCTTGATTTTTAAACTATTGCAGACCCAGTCCATAAAAACGAAGCCCCCGCGCCCATGTACTTCAATCACATCTTTGATTTGCCGGGCTGCTTCCTCCACGATGACTGCACTATCCGGGTAGTCGTCCACGTAATGCCCTTGGGTGATTGCTGTTGCCACCTTTGGAAATGCTTCACCCCACACCAGTGCATTCTTGTTCTTGACAAACTGCGCCAGAGTCGGAGAGCAGGCTCCACCAAAAGTCATCAGCTGCATAACGTACGTATCCGGATCTCGGTCCCGATCACTTCCTCTTCAAAGTAGCCGCTGAGAATTTTGATCTTCGGCTCTTACTCTGACTTGGTGGAACATTTCTCGAATGTCCCCGATGAACACAATCTGTTGCCGGCGAAATCTGAATAACACTGTTGGTAGAGGTGAGAGAAGGCTTGGTGACTAACGCATCGTGGAGCCCCATGTCATGGGATTTTGCCGCGGCATCAAAAACCAGTCTAAACTTGCCGGGGTTGTTGGGGTTGGTGACGCCAAACTGTGGAAGACGTTTTGCTGTTGACAATCTTTGCCTCTGTTGGTGTGCGCTTACGGACGTAACCCTTGGCGACGTTATCTTCAAGCTTTGCTTTGTAGAGAGAAGTGTACTGCAGCCGTCTATAAGCATTCGTACTACTCTCAATAAACTTCACACTATCGTCCTGCCAGAGTAGCCCCGTTTCGAATCGGTCCCCGATTAGCTTGGTCTTCTCCATTATTGCCTCAGCTTTTTTGTTATCCCGGGAATGTACCGAGTCTTGGATCACCTTCACCCCGAATGACTTTGTGGTACAGTGCTGCTTGACAAGTGCGTGCAAGTCCCCATCCTAGTTTTAGCCATCCTAGTGTTGAAGGAAACCCACCCGAGTTTTGTTAATAACAATATCGGAGTATTTTGAGGCCCCTCCTTAACCTTAATATCTTTAAATTCTCCCCACTTAGCTACTGATTTGAAACTAACTGACTGCCCCGGCAACTGCATGTCCTTGACGCTATGTACCCCGGCTAGACTAAAATATTCATCCCAAATTTTTCCTTAATTCCAAAATCTAGCCGCCTAGAATTAGGATCAAGTTTGCTGTCATTGCCTATGCCCTTAAAACCGAAGCCCACGTTTCCCCCCCCCCCAACTGATTGGCGATGGAAGCATCCAACATCGTTGCTGTTGAACCGTCGTCGAGGAGGGCAAAGGTGTTTTCGCTCGCATCCCTTCACTCCACATCTCGTATTCACTCCGCACCTTCGCACTTGATGTCCCGGGGCCAAACAATTGAAACAAAGATTCAGGTCTCTTGCTATTTTCTGCCTCGCGAAGACTTCCTCTTCTTGAAACTTTTTGCACTCGCTCGTCCAATAATTTTCTTTTGCAGAACAGGCACTTTTTTAATTGTGACTTCTTCTCCTTGGGCTGCTCCTGTACAGTTGCATGGGAAGGGGAGGAAATATTATTAGGCTTAATGGAATGAGAGGTATGGGAAATTGCAGCTACTGTAGCCGCTGTATCTGGCTCCCCATCGTCGCCCCCATCATGAACTACTGTCATTACCCTCCGTTGATTACCTTTCCCCTTTGGCCCTGCCCCCTTCGAGTCTTGTTGCTTACCGGCTGATACATACGTAGGTACATGGATGTAGGTAACGGCTTGCGCCTCTTCAACCAGCCAGCGGGAGAATTCCCGGAGAAATACCTGCTGGGATCTTCTTGTAGTTCGCGCCCACTCCATACGAAAGTGAGTTGGCAATTTTACAACCAGCTCGGAAAGGAGTTGCGGGTTAGTCATATGTCCTGTACAAAAGAGATTTTCCATAGTGGCCATCAAGTTCTGCACTGGTGAGAAGTGATTACAGGTTGTCGTCGCGAGGTGAGGGAGTCTTCTTGGCTTTGTCAATGAGGACATGAATTATGTACTCCGGTCTGCCAAATCGCATCTGAAGTGTCCTCATGACCCTCCTCACATTTTCTGGAGCCACCATCATTGACAGAACTGCTTTGCGTGCCCGCCCCTGTAGACACTTGGCCAAACGATCCATGTTTTCGGCGTCGGAGAATCCACATCTTTCAGTGCTTTGTGTGTACTGGCTGTAAAACAGCTGCCAGTCCTCTGGATCGCTGTGGAACGTAGGCAAATCTTTCCCCATCGTCTGACGAGTAACAAGTCTTGTAACGTCATCTATTTGTTGTGCCGGGTCAAATCCAGTCGGGCTTTCGTCAACGCGGCTTGAGTCTCGGCTTCAATCCGCTGCTCTTCTCTCTGGTGCCTTTGCTCTTCCATCTTTCTCTTCACCGGTAACACCTCTGTCTTGATTTTCTCGATTTGGAGCTCAATCTGACGCCGCTTTTCTTCTGCTGCTCGAAGTTGTGCTTCTTCTTCCCGGAGAGCCCACGGATTGTCTATCCCCGGGTCTTCCCACCTCCTGCCCCGATGGCCCAATAGGAGTTGAAGAAAATCCTAGCAGTTTCATGTCTGTCACCAGCCACTTTGGTTTTACAACCCGGGTGGAACGTTTCGGTCTTCCGGTCATCTACTACTCTTGTCCGCTCCAGTCAACTTCTTCTTCGACGTGGCAAACCCCCGGAACTATTGCTCAACGCCAAACTCTGTTCAATAATGCACACTGCAACATCGTCAATGTGTAAATTGTGCCGGGGCGGCACCGTATGTGGAATACCGTCGATTTGGATGTCGGTCACAGATCGAC